>MNPL01005898.1:38232-54340 GCA_002081605.1 Tropilaelaps mercedesae
CCTTGTGACTGGAGGAGACACGTAGATGCACGGGTTCGATCCCCACCGGTGCACATTTACATTTATCTGGGGTCCGTCTTACGAAGTAATGCAAAACCTGCTACCGTGGACGTTAAATGTTGGCTGATGGTCAGCCTTAAAAAAATATAGGTTACAGTTAAGAAGCAGTGCTCCCTACCGAATTAAAAACGCATATATTACAGATCATGTTTGTCTAGCTAGTGTGAAACTTTAAATCACATTGAGCTGCGCTTTTACCTGTTTAGGTCCGGCGTATCACCTTTCTAAAAACACTAACTTGCAACCGTCTCCCGGAGGTATGGAAGGACGGATCCTTCGGAAAATTGAAAAATCCAGTCTCAACTAAAATACTCTTAAGCATAGTCTCTTGGAACTACAATGAATAATTTCGAAATTCTGATTTGGGACAGCTGCAGCCAGCTATAGTTACAATGAAGCCTTCATATGTGCCTTGCGACTGGAGAAGGCACGTAGGTACACGGGTTCGATGCCCGCCGGTGCACGTTTACATTTTTATGGGGTCCATCTTACGAAGTGATGCAAAAACTGCTACCGTGGATGGTAAATGTTGGCCGATGGTCAGTCCTAAAAAAATAAAATATTTTACAAGTAATATGCGTGAATCGATAGTCACAAAGATACCCTCGGGGCCGGTTTGTGATAAAGACAGGGGTGAATGCATGTATTTGTATTCCAACTTATTGCTGGTATTTCAGACTCCACATGTTCATTTGTGTCCAATACCGCGGTGTCAATTAGTGCCGTTCATGTCCAATTGATGTATTCGTAGAGTCTACACAGACCTAGACATGCAAAATGAAGCGGTCTTAGGAAGATTTCCCGAACGACTTTCAGTGAGTGTCAATTCGTGCTGAGCAGAAAAGGTCTAGGCTCGGAAAAGAGCTGTGCCAGAAAATCTAAAACAGTTACGTTTAGATTAGAAGAATTTATTATAGAGTTCTTTTTTATCTATATATCTCTTATTGCCTTTCTTATCATCTTAATTCGCTTTACTCAGCTAAACCTCAAAATACAAGTGTTCCTTAAGAGTGAAATTCAGCATAACTTAATCGTCGCCATGACGGAATCATTAGACTAACGTACAAAGACTTTATTTAACCTACGTGATTCCCCCAGATGTCTCCGGTGTCGCGGTAGTCAGTTTCTTGGTTGATTGCGCTTTGCTATTCTGGGATTTGTATCTACGCCAAATAATGCCAGTCGCAGTCGGACGTGTAAACGTGACAAGCGAATGAGTCCTAATAAAACGTGCGTCCTTGACGACAGCCTTAGTGACTTCTATTTCATTATCGGCTGATCATACAGATCTGGGAATACGTTACAAAGATCGTCATAGTAACTTGTACGTAACTTCTGTACATATACGTTAGGTCAGATTTAGATCGACAATAAATACATGTTAAATGGTTCGGAGACGTACACGTTCAGTAAAACTGAACAATAGACTAAAAGCTTTTTTTGGTATGGTTGTAAATTAGGTATAGGAAGGCATACGCTAAGCTCTTGACACCGCTACTGTTGGCGATATAAAATCAGATTATCAGGATATCAAGCCATTGGCCATATTTGCGTGAAGCTATTTTCGAACATACTTAGAAGCATATGCGCATACAACATGGGTTGTACCGAAGGGAAAATAATATTAGGAACGCGTTTGAAATTCATTAACACAAAATGTTGATGCTGCAGTCGCCGCCTTCGTGAGACAGTGCTTTTGTTTGCTTTTATCAAAAGCTTGCAACCACTGCGTCGACTAAAGTTATGATGACGTAGGTGGTACCTAAACACGCGTCCTGACTTTATAACACGGCATAAAGCCTCGTTTATGTACTTGTTTATACAGGAATGTGTGTAGAGGAAGATGGGTTGCTTGGCTATGTCGCGTAACCATATAATTAGGAAATAAACCAATAATTTGACGGTGGTCAAGCAAATGTTACACGTACTGCATAGTTCATCGTTCACTTTAGCAAGTGTACCAATATTAAGCTCACAAGGTAGTAATAATAAGGCTGATATAAATATGTTAAATTTTTAAACAGCTACTTATAGTCATAAAATCGTGCAAAAAAAGCCAGACTTAGTCGAACACTGAACTTGCGCTTGCCGGGGTATAGGTTTTAAACTGAGCTTATAACGAGCTATTCCGAAAACTGGATTTTCTATCCGATAATGGAAACGACGACGCAGCGCCCGGGGTTTGAGTGGGTGAATGAATAGGACGAATAGTTGAGCTCCTATGGTGCTGAAGAGTTTGTCCTTCGAGAAGTCCGTCTGAGCTCTATCTACGTAAGAAAGAAGCAACCCAGGTGTTATCGTTTGTTCGCAAATGTCACAATACGGCGCAAAGCAATTTTACCACAGTCTACATCGATGCCCGAAGGATTTACTAGCGCCTGTAATCGAAGATATGGCTACCGGAACAATGCGGTGATCATTGTACTGCCAACTGCAACAGTTACTCCCGAGGAACCTTTCTTTGGGTGCGCGAGGTTTTGCAAACATATTTGTTGCAAAACATGCAAATACGTTTGCTGACTATGCATGCAGCAGCAAACTATGCATGTATAGTTTGAGCCATTAGGCGGCCTCCTTTTAAACAAATGCTCTAATGCTTTGCTTAAGAAGTGTTAGTTTTTTGAACTTTTTCTATATCTTTGTATGAGGATTTTTTGGCATATATCGGTATGCCATTATCCATGTTCGCTAATTAGTCAGTATGAGAGCCAAGCAATTGCTACCACGAAACTCATCTGCTAACGAACGACACTCGCGTGTGCTTGCTAATCTGCCAAATCGTCGGTGCGTGAAGCCGGTGTGTACATGATAGTTCCTTATTTTGCCGAATGGTTTAATTCAATTAAAAAACAGCTCACATCGAGGCGTTCTTTAAGCCAAGAACGTCAGAAACGGCACGGCAATTTTACTACAAGGTCCTTGGATTACAGACGGACATCCGGAAAGCTACCGTCCCAGAAAGTAGAGTGTAGCTTTCTCTGAAGGAATTAACTCACCCAATGATGTTGGGCTTCACTGCCTGAAAGGAAGCTAATGCAACAGTGTTACCTCGGTTGTTACCTGCTTAAATTATTTGAAGTCGTTAAAATTAGCCAAGTATAATATATTGGCTAAACTTGCAGAAAATTGTCTTAATTCGCGGTTCTATAAGACCGTCTATATTAATGTTGTACACTCCTCGCCCCCTTTTCGTTGTCAACTACCCCACACTCATTTCTTAGCAAACTTCTATCCATCGCATTAATTTACTCAAAATTGGTTAGTCGTTTACTACATAGTATTCAAGAGTGACGTTTGGTGTAAAGTTCCTTAATAGTCTCTGCTGTAGAGCGAAATTTTAAGGCCTGTCAGGGGACGATGTCCTTGAACACCTCAGGCTCGGACGAACCTGAGCTAAGAGGGTTTTTTCGCTCAGTAATGTATAAACTTTTCATTCGCGTGCTTGTGTGCTGTAGATTCCAATTTGTGTGTGTGCGTCTGTATGAACATAGGTATGCTTTGTGTGTTTGGAGCGAGAAAGAGCATAGATATTCACGAGTGAATTTGCGACCGAATTTGTTTAAAAAGCAATCTACGGTTTCACCAATAATAGGGTGCTTTAGCTTGTGGGAACTACAGCAAGCTGCTTAGAGACCCGAAAATGGACTAAATTACGTCCTATTTAGATATTTGCCTGTACAGAATACTTGTCGCAAATTAACGGTTCCTCCCTCTGGCTCTCAATGCTAATGTACGCGGAGGAGGATACTCATCGTAGGGATCCTTCTACAATATATATCGGTAATGCCATTCCTATGGCAGGATACACCACTACCGCACTCTAATACCGCAATTATCGTGGCATTTTGCCAATATTAAACTTTCATGATTTTTCATGATTGAACTTTATGAATCATGGAGTCATATAGTTGTAATGCGATGTATATGGTCCAGGACTGCATTGGGTATTTCCAAATGACGTGATAGAGCTACGTCATCAATTGGAACACATTTATAGCTGATCGTAATTTCTTGTTCGGTTTCACCTGTACTTCGTTTGTGCTAGAGAGTATTTGAGTAGTGTGCTAGCCGTTTCATATTCTTGTGGCAGTGTACCGCGAGCTCTGCATACTCAAGCGAATTTTGCATTTTTCCAAAACTTGTATCATCTTTTCGTATTCATATATAATGTAGTCAGTTAGAATCACTATGCGAACCTCCAATAGCACAATGGTCGGCCGGAGTAGAAGTGCCTTTCAAAGTCCAAAAAAGAAAACACTGCATTCCCTGAATGGTACAGGAACAAACAAAGAATACATAACTTCATGCGTAAAAGCATAAAGGGGTCGAAAGCTATTTTTGGGGTACTTTTATCATTAGTATTATATTATAGGTATATTCTGAGCAAACTAAGAGGGCTCCACTTTTCTTACCGATTTACCCCACACGCTTAGACTGGTTCAAAACTAAAAACATGAAGAAAAAGAAAAAAGTGTTGCGCCCAAAAACTGCTAAGTAACTGTTAGGTAATTTTCATATTTATAATACACCGAGCAGCGTCCCGTAGGCACGTCCCCAGTTTGTTTTCATTGAATGGAGCATGGCCATCATCAGAATTATCATACGTAAGACAGGTACGAATCATAAATACTGCCATAAAGCCATCTTATTATTATATTACATACCGTAGCGCGCACTATCAACAAGCTCACTATTCTTGTGTCAGTTACAAGCTTATGCCTGAAATTGAGAATCCGTATCTCTGCAACAACGTCGCTCAGACTTCTTTGATTCCTTCAAATATTATAACAAGAAAAGACTTGTTAGGGGTAATGTCATACCTTTGCATATGGCATATATATGGCTAACACCTGTTCTATCGTATATTTAAAATTATACTGTACCTATATCTCCACTCTAAAACACTTGTTACATTGAGATATATTGATGATAGCGATTACAGTGAATATGTACATCAACCGAAATTTGTGTTTTTTATACAAAGTATTTGTACAAAGATTATAGCTCCATGCATGGCCATATTTTTATCAAGAAATTTAGCATGACGCGCGAGATTGTAATTTCGAACTTTTTATCTAATCTCCACATCCATTTCAAATCTACGAATCGTCAAACTTTTTATACGGTAAACCTGAGGAACTATCACTATATACCGAGGGAGCACCGTGTTCTAACTCAATATTTACGAATAGCACTACAGGTTGAACGCTATCAATAGCCCACAGTACGGCCCAAATAGAGATAAATCAATATCGTTGAAATATACGGCCTAATGATAAGTTATAATAGTCATATTATACTATAAGAACTGACGACATTCTTTTAAAGGAATCAAAGATGCATATACCATGAAACTTCAACTCCTAAGGTTGATTTCACCTTGTCATTGTATTTATTATCATTATTGAAGCAAGGCATGTTGTGTTGCTTAATTAAACCGGGGATGTTTAATTAGCCACAACTATATAAAAAAACAATAGTCAAAAATAGCAAAACGTTTAGTTTTTGTAGACAATTCGGCGTAATTATTGAAATATCGCTTTGGCGATACAAAAATGATCGACATTGATCGGAAATAATTGCGGTTAGGCGGCAGGGCATAATGTGAAACGGGTCGAACCATGTAAATGTTTGGTGGCCATAATACGCGAGTCTATTAAAAATATTAAAACCATATTTCACTCAGTTTGATAAAAATGCTTATACTTAGAGGCGTAATTTTGGGACCAAGCCATAATTCTACAATTTTTAGTGTCTCAAGTTGAGTCATCCTTGCTATTATTTTTTGGTATCCGGACAAAAAAGATTGGCAGCTGTATGATTCCCGACGACAGTAATTTGTCATTTCGTCAATAGCATAAGCAGTTTTTTTTTATAAATGGTTATTCTCTACTTGTGAGATTTTAAATAAAATAACATTTTGTCGTCTCTATGTCACAGCTAACACAGTGACGTCCACTTTATCGGTTTTATACTCGAATGGAGTAACGATTGTTAAGAAATCCTTGAAACGAGCTGTAAGGACTCGCACTCTCTTTGCAGAAATCTAAGTCTTAGTTCAAGCAATGAAGTATACATGAATTGCTTGAATGTCCGCTTCGACACTAGGCATGTCGAGCTCAATGGCCTGACGCATTTCGTGCGCTTTGTGACTGGAGAGATACATCCAGACGCACGGGTTCGACCTCCGCCGTTGCAAATCTACATTTATGAGGTCCGTCTTACGAAGTAATGTAAAAAACGTTATCATGGACGCTATATGTTGGCAGATAGTCAGCCCTGAAAATATTTTTTTTGCACCAGGCATATAATAAAATCAACTTGGTAATACTTTTTTGTGTAGGTCTAGAGTATTCTAGTTAAGCTAAATCGATAGTTCATTTTTGTCTTATATGCCGTTCCGTGACGTAATGTGGTATAATCGCACTCTAGCCAATATGCCACACACTTTATACAATTTTGGCTAAGCGACCCTGTCGTGAGCAAAGGCTTCCCGAAGGCTGTTAGAGGCTCAGCAAGTTTACAGAGGAACTCCGGCTGCACACGAACCTTGGTAATACCTCTAAAGCTAAGGATTTAGCAGGCAACTTAAAACCACTATATAGCCACTAACGGATACCCTTATTTGACGATAGGCGGTATGCAAATCATGCTTGCTTAACAGAATTTTTCACTTCACAAAAATACCATTTTTGTTCGACGCCAGAGGTTCGAGCTGTATCTGCACATTACACTTTGATTACTGTAAGACCATGCCAGTGATATTTGGTCTTTCTTATTAGAAGGCTGGGAATAGTGAAGACTCCCGTGAATAATCGTCACCTTTAAAAGGAAATGCCGTTTGGGAGTATATAAAAAACTATATTTTTTGCTTTTGTGCGAATTATTGTAAGGAGTTAGAAATACATAAATACATATGACAGCATAACGCAGTGTAGTTAGCTTATAGAGCCTTAAAGTAATAAATGTGTGAACTATACCATTATGATGAAATACTGGAGACCTAAAACATTTGATTTTTGTATTTCAGTGTGCTATCTTACACCTATCCGAAGATAACATTTTGAAATGTAACGCGCGCCGACCGGCAGTATTTAGAAACAGTTTCGGCATCTCAAAAGCGAAATTATTTTGTGTTGATAAGATTTATTCCCATTGAAGCGAACAAATAGATACATTTTTCCTTTTATGTCCTTTCCGATTTGTTATCTGGCGGGTTACACCTCACAGCATCCGATTTATCCAACCAATATCATTGGTTTCAGCATCAAGTCCACTAGCGGCACTAGCAGTTTTGTGCAGAGAGCATATGAATTGTGTTGCCTCTTCTGTGGAACATCAACTCGGCCTTTCCTTTTGAACGGCTGCTGTATTTCACCACACAGCTCGCTTTAACGCACGGCCTTTCGACAGGCAATTGCCGAATGACGTAAATCCAGGTGGCTCCCGATGCAAACTGTTGGTTTATTTACATGTATTAGAATACGTGTCATTGTCGCGATGCCCAAATCATTTCATTTTCTAACAACGGACGTATGATATATCTACATATTGTGGGAGTGTAACTGCAAGAAAGTATTGTATACTTCTCTATCATAGTACAGTTCGTTGTCGTAGGCGTTGCTTTGAGTGAACAGTTTGGATCGGTGTAGGATCATTTTTTTCTGCATGAGTGATATGACAGCCCACTTAAACAACGGGTGTGGATTATTTTCGGTGGGTGGGTACGGAGAGAGACCAACCTTAGCGTCTCTAGGATTACAATTTAATTACACACTTGGACGGCTGACAACGATCTCCTAGTTTAAATAATGTGATTTTTCAACGCCTGCTGATTATGAGCGCGCTTCGTTGTACACATTATGCAAGACGTACACCGCGTTAGTAGCAAGACTTGTTTAAATGAAAACTATAACAATGCCAAAAAATTAAAATCGCTTTTTCAATTTTAAATAAAAAGGACACATTGATTAAAACTAATGGAGGGATGTAATCTTCCATCATAAACGTACGGCAAGTTATATTCATATGTATGTATATTAAAACTTTTAATCACTTACCTATTTTGAAAGACGCATTATAATTGCTAAAACGAACGAGAAATGAAGTCGTGACAGTTTTGATGTAAACGATAGTTACATGTTTTTCTCTTCATAAAGCATAGCCAAACAAATATAGGCATTTCAATATATAAATATTGTTTATCGAACAGTATTTTATTGTTTGATAAGATATTTGCACAGATATATGAAAAAAGAGCTAGTGCAGATGTGCGTGCGAAATAGAAAGCATGGACGGCACTTTTTGTCCTCTCCACTGTAAAACAGTCCGGTGTATTTTGTTGAACTCCTCTCTTCGCTAAAAGAACATAATTCGTGTTGACTATATAGCTCAAACACCATTTTAGGGCACAGTGAACGCCTTTTCTTCAAGAAAAACGTACGGTGTCAGGCCTTCCAGCTAATAATTACCGTTTCCAAATTTCACATTTTAAATACGACAAGTTACTTTAACTTACATTTGAAAGCATCCTCTAGCAGTTTGTCAAGAAAGAAGTCGGTTATGCGTGGATCACAAGCATTACATGAAATAGTTATTCCTTTTGAGAAAATTGAGTGTGCAGAGGGCGGAAACGGCCATATATCGTCTATTGTCCAAGCTGAAGTTTACTATTCCTTGGTATATTTAAGAATAACGTTGTCTAGCCGACCAGTCTAACCGACTTGACAAAACCGTTTGTCTTCCATATTCAATTAATAAGACATTTGTTTCCCGGTAAAGTTTTTTGGAGTAATAAGGAAATAGACTTTTGGGAATAAACGTAAACGGGAAAAGACAATTCGCACACGATAACACACTCCTGCTTGGCGCGAAAAGTTCAACAGCAGTATCTACCTCGCTTTACCTTGAGCTTTCCAGTACCACTTTACCAAGCCAACGTGGTTCTAACACTCTATATTGTCGGCCAATTCAGTCCTTATTCAGTCAGATGTGACCTAGAGCGACAACTCAAGTGCGCTCTTATTCTTAGTTGCCTCGAGCGGCCTATCGAGCAGAATCAAGTAATGACATCCGCCAGTAAGTTTCCTGCCATATGCCAACGGTCTAATTTTATTTACGAAGAAGCTGCATTCGTACAGCGAGCGCCGGCCATCTCACACATATATCAGTAAGAATGCCAAATTCAACCTTGACTTAGAAATTACACCCATTAGAACCCACAGTCTGCTGTTAGTCTAGAAGTGCTCTACGGGGAGACAACTAAACGCACTCGTCTATGCAAGGCCGGCCTACTTCAAGCGTATCCTGGTGTTTCAGAAAGCATGGATCTGGTCGAAACACCATTATTCGGCGAAGAGCTGAAAGGTCTGGATGAGTTGGAAAAAGGACGCTACTGCAGTTTCTTTGCTAAATCAAACAAAAAATAGCCGACGTAGGTCCTGGTTCCTATCGGGAAAATTGTGGCCTTAGCGAGCGTGTCTGGGAAGACAGAGAAACATCCAACCAGTATATCGTGACACAGTTCGCGACTCACAGATGCCACTATGCCATATTCTACAAAACCAGGCAACCACAAGAGGGAATAAACGGAAAAACTACTGTCTTCCGATGATCCAAGTGGGCTCATCGTTAGCACATATGATGTACATATGAGCCCACTCATCTGTAAGTTGATAACACAGTCAATCACGTCACCAACGACATGCTAAAACTTTGCCTACATTCGTCAAAATGTTGAGGCATTTTCTTAAAGTCATCTTTTTTAAAAGTACATTTCTTGCGAATCACAAGGTACATTATAACCATTGAAGTACATTATGGATATATTTTTTAAATATATTGTAAAAAGATGGCCTTATGTCGTTGGCTTCCTCCATTAGTAATTGCTTTTTCAAATAGAAGATATCATAATTGTAACCATACGTCCAACTTCTACTTATTCATCGAGACAAATAAACATTTATTATGCACGATACGGCGAACCCATGTTATTAGCTAAAATAGGTTGCCCTAAGGAATCTAAAATTTGAATAGCTTTAATATAGCTTGGAACTCAAAAGAGCTATTTAATCAAAAGTTTCACTTTATATTTATCCCCTTATCTATTGCTCGACATAATAGATCAACGATGGTTCGGAAGTCATGCGTTTGCTCCCCTGTACTTTAAATTTGTTCTTCTTTGCGTTTAAGTCTTCGAAATAGCCTGTGAAGCAACATCATTGCGTATTTTTACGTTAGAGGCGTACCTTTATAGGTCTGCGAGGCAACAAAAATTGCTCTTGCCTTCTGTATTCACTATTAGTGAGTTAAAATTGGTTGTGCGTGTTAAAAATCCAATTTGTAAACCGGTCTGAACTTGTACTATCACCAAATGGCAGAGAGTGCTATACAAATATACGCACATGGAGCAAACAAAATATTATTCCGCAAATCCAATTTCCTTGTCTTTCTGTCCAGGTAGGAGTCTCTCTGGAGTTGAACAGCCGTTATTTTGTTTGTTTTCCAATGTCCTGTCGTAAAGATAGTCCAGAAAAACCAGCCGGATCCAGAAATACTGGAAGGCTTCTTTATCCTGGACATTCTGAACTGCAGCGAATTTTAAATTTATTACACGAACAGTTTATTATCATAATATAGCATAAATTATCCGGCAAAAGAGTTAACTTTATGGTACAATAAATGTTTGCAAACCTTCGAAACGTTATGTTAGCATAGAGCTAACAAAAACGTCTGAAAAATTACAGCACTGACCATGATGGAGTATTTCTCCTTATCACTCTGTGGAAACCCATTCAGCGCTTCAGCTGAGTTACTTGAATACGTCTTTCAGAAGCTGTCGACGCCGCTGGAGCAAATTATTGCGCTTTAATGTAGTCATAAGAACCGGATTACAAGTGGATCATCTAAATCTTTTCTGGGTATTTTAAAGAAGCCTGCGGATGCTCCTCAACGGCAAGTAATCTATACTGCGGCACTTCGAGGAGAAACAAAGACAAAAATGTTCGAGAAATACATAGTAGCAATAATACACAGTAAGCTGTAATTTGGTTTCAGTCTTTTTTTTTTCATTTTCAAAGGGTTAGATCACGCTCCGAACAAGTTGGTAGCCAGTTAAAATCAGCAAATTAGGATAACATAGCCGCATCACCTAACCCAATTATGCTACGTTCTACTAGTAAAGAATAAGACGATTATATAAAAATATAAAAAGGGTCATACATTTGAGCATAAGGCATCTATCCTGCATAATGGTCAATAACACACAATCCCTAAATACACGGGAAGGAAATAAGTGTTTATACACAAAATTTGTTCTACCGTAACTAAGGAGTATTGTGTCTCACATGAAAACAAACATTTTTTATAATTGCTGAGATATATGCATATATGCATACTTCCCTTTGTTCTTTTTGTACGCACAATCTCTAGATAAAGTTACTTAATCTCTGGCCATTCACCGGACAAATTCGTGGAAATGCCTTGTTCGGTTTTCTACGTAGTATAATGTAAACTAGTTCGTCGGTGTCTATGTTTGTGTATTGCTACATCAGGCTCTTGTTTGCTGCCACCCCTGCACTGCTTAGCTGCCCCAACTTCTGTTGAATATGCATTAGACGGTGGCGGCTTGTGTAAACCCGTTCACCTACCTTTGCCGGAGGGAGTTGTTTAAACGGCATTTGCCGAGCGTCGCGCAAAGCTTACCACCAGTCCTATGTTTAAGCCCTAGCACTGTTTAAGTTAGTCCTTGAGACGGTTTTGTGTTGTACGCCATTATGTGTTGTCGTGACCTTGTTATCCGGTTGATTCCCCCAATCGTCAATAGGTTCCCACTCCGTTGTGCACTTTCTCGGTTCAGATTCTGTTACATCTTGTTTTCCTCTCGAGACACTACGGCAAAGAGCTACTACCAATTAGGTTTGCATTAGGTTTTCTAGTTGGAGTCCGCTACCCGACGAGGCAACCTCGGGAGGTACTAAAGCACCGAGAGACTGTGGGGACGACCTATATTACCTTCCCTAGACTGCCTTCTTACTTCCGTTGAAGCATCGCGCAGAAGACGTCGAGACAAATGCGTGGTGATGTACGGGTCACTGCGTCGACGGATTAGCTAATTGAGTTGCAGACACTGACATTCGAGGAAATGTCTATAGGTGCAGTCTGCAGCGCGGCCAACGGTTTCGTACGCTGCCGGAGATATTATTAACAAAAATAATAGATCGTATGCGAGAAGAACGGAAACGAGGGCTTTACCTCCAACAAGCGTGATCAATTCCGCCAGAAGGCTTGTTTTATAGTATCTATGTATGGCACGTTTGTATTTGTTTGTACGGTTGTTTGTTTCATTCGGACGCGTGATGCGAGTGTCTTAGCTTTGCCACTATTGATATACGCAATACAGATAAAGTAATTTCGGTGCATTTATAATGGGTCAGGTGATATTGCTGGTAAGTCATTAAAATTAGCCCTTAGTTTACGGTAGGTATTTACAGTGAGTATATATTCCTAGTAAAGTTAAAGATTAGTATGGCGACTAGGATCATTTAATCTTTTTCATTTTGGCTGGTCGTTAGTCGAAAGCTAATTAAAATGGAGCTAGAAGGCCACTTCACAGCTGCCAGTAGACAAGTGGCTAATCTGCCCTGAGAGAATATTTGTATGCTAAGGAAATCAAATAATTGTAATACCTTGACCAAGAAATCCCACAGGCAGTTGTGATTTTTCTTAGTTCAAGCTATGTCTGGTAGCTACAACTGTTACCCTTACATGTTACCTTACCGGAATAAATTAGTAACGAGCTTAGGGGAACTCGCTAAACTCGAGTTGTCCTGAAATGGAATGATGAATCCATTAAGATCAATATATATCTACATATAGATATGCATCAATAGCAAACAAATTCAAGCTTATTTTTTTTAATTTGCCTTCATCTTTTTAGTACCTAAGTTGCCAGATAATGAGAAACTCTTAAATGATTTATTTCGGAATATATAAATTCAGTTAACAGATTAGCAGAAAATTCTATTATCTTTACTCTTATCTTTCTAAAACTTGTTAACTAAAGTGTGCTGCCTCAATAACGCAGAAGTTGATGCTTTCAAATCGAACCAAAAAAATATGTATATATATATATATATATAATTAACCCTTTACACAAGTTTGTTCACATTCATACATGAAAGTTACGGAGCATTTGGCGTTAACAGTTTAAGTGCTATATAATGGCGAGTATACGTTTTTGGAGTAAAGGCATACAAACGCCTGGAATAGTTTCATCTACCGCGTTTATCTCTCTGAACCAAATTATGTACGAAGCATCTGGATGTCTTAAATTACAATATTGATATCCTACGTGTAATACGACTAGCTACATAGAGTCTAGCATTAGACGGTGCGGCTAAGATCGTAATAAACGGTGGTAGGCCGTGTCATTCTTTTAAATTTGTTCTCAATCAAAGGGGATCTGCGTTCTGTCAAATAGCTTCTGCTTCGTGTGATCTACTTGGTTGGATTGTATCATGGACACATGTGGCATTTTAAATGTTTTTTTTACATAGTACACTTATTAGAAAAATAAAAAGCTACGCGAATGCAACACTGCGATTCACAAAGGAGGAATCCCAACTTCGCGGGCCTATTTTTCAACGAAGCTAAGCGTAGGGAAGTCGAATTTAAGGAAAATCAAATTGCCTTTTTGAGCATAACGAGGCCAGACTGCTGTTCGACTAGGCCAGGAATAGGAATCTGACCACAGACAAATGTTTAGTCATCCATGAGGCGATTACTTGTCAACACCAGCTTTATAAATAGTGCGTGTTTGCTGCTGGGTGGCCACCTGGTCGACTTTATATTTGTCAATGTGGTGATGAAAAAATATAACGTAGACGCGGCCCAATGCTATTCCGTTGCTAGGACACGCGGTGCTCAATGACACGTTAGTCAGGTTCTTACGCACTACACAGATCTCGTGCGCTCGGAAGCCTGTGGGCTTACATCAAAACCATGGTCGTTATCTGGGTCGAATGAGACTGATGCTCTACCATCATGACAAAAGCTTGGGTTGTAATAATCCTTGTATAATACTGAGTTGAGTACTGTAAACTATATCAACCCCGGTGCTTCTCAACCAGATGATGTCGTGATCACAGCCGTACAGAGACGGTTGCAAAATACTGTAAAAATTGCTTCGTATTCCAGCCTTTGATATAGGAGACTCTAGGTCGTTCATGGGACTTTTACAGTAGTTTTTCTTCTAGATACAGTAGATACAGTATACCGATTGCAGGAGGCTTCTGGGGAATTTTCGTAATAATTCCGCATTAGCATAGTGTTATGCTCTCACTTAGTGTCGTTTTATATCATATTGGTATTCAAGTATAATGTACACATCTGTGCCCACCGTGACTTGTAGGTATAATGAAACTATAAAGACACTAACCTTTTAACCATTATAGACGTTTGGCAGACACTCCCAGCGAATCACGAGCCTTAACTTCGTGGTTTCATGATTTTCGGATATATACATGCGTTCAACGTTATTTTTATTTAACGGGAGTAATTTGTCCAGCACAGAATGCTGAACATTCTTGATAATTTTAAGCTTTTAGTCGCTTATATGATAGCACTCGAAATGCGATGCGTTTTCATCAAAGATGTGCTTTGTTATTGCCGTTGCAGCGCTCTTAATATTTGCGTTAAACTAAAAACTAGAAACAGGTTTTCAAAATAATTCGCTTTCCGTTTTCCCATAAAATCAACTTTATTCTGCTTTCGTTTCATATAGACCCCAGAAGCCGGGTGAAGAAGAGGAATCGTAAATTGTCTCTCGGCCTTTACCTCAACGAGGTTTTTACTATGTCCAAAACCTTTTAGCCTTGGGGTTTTCCACAAATCTGGGTTTGTCGGGTCATCATTTCTTAAACATGTTTTGCTAGTAAACAACGCTAAAATCTGAGTTTGCTTTTTTGCTTGTGCAATTACCAGACAATGAGCAATTTACTTTTAAACAACTCATTTGTCTTGTAAATTCAGTTCGTCAGATCGGCAGAGAATACATGATTTTCACATTCATCCTTTCGGGAATCGAACGCCAGACAGAAATTGATGTTCTTTTTAACAGACTTTTTCACGGTGAGTTCAAGCATAACATTTAGTAAAAGGCGTTATTGTCCCGACTTATATACACAAGAAGTCAAAAGTGCGTGAGCAGCCTAATTATATGCGCGTCCTAACACTTTTGCAGCCCTTCGGATACGCGTAGAACAGCCGCACAAACAATGAGAAAACATATTATTCTGAATGTTACGCGTATAAATTATTAAGTTTATGGTTAATATACTTATATTAATTTGATAGTGATTATAATAATTATTACAATAATTATTAAATTAATAATTAAGTAAAATGATTAAGTAGAAAAACATCTTGCTGTGCTCAAACGCATCGATAACATTGCAAAATTCGAATTAGATATAGGTCAATAACAAGCAGTTCGCTACTGTCACCATCACTTTGGTGAGAACATGCTGATCGGCCCCGAAGGATGCACCAAGAGAAGCGGAATCCTGTCAAATGTTTCGCACAAGAGATCAGAATTATCTTCCGATACACCAATCAACTGGTTCGTACCCACATGTACAGCGACATTCGTCTTACAACTTTTTGCTCAAGAATCTCCCATTTTACTTCCCCAAAGAGATATCCTGAAAAAGGTTTTATTTCTGAAATTTATTATATCCAACTTAATTATGTACGTTTCAATTAACGTATGGGTGTGAGATAAAAAGGGAGAAGTTGAATAAGATGAATAAAATGCAGGCGTAGTCTCATTATGCTCGGAGCATTTAGTGACTACCCACGTCGTAAATTTGAGGCGGTAAAAAAAACAGAATATGAAAGATAGCCAACATGCAGATCTCCGAATTTGTTAGTTTTGTTGAATATCTGCGGACCATTGATTGATATATTTTAAATGATATATTTTAAAACCTGTAACTTATTTGGTGTTTACATATTATATTTATATATATATATATATATATATATATAT
>MNPL01005901.1:0-15181 GCA_002081605.1 Tropilaelaps mercedesae
ATATATATATATATATATATATATATATATATATATAGATGCACCTCCTTAATTTTCGCTAGGTACCACTTCGAAGTAACGAAGTCGTCTCGTAGTGGATGAGAAATAGTTGCATATCATTGAGACATAAACCATTTGTTCAGCAACGTCCATGGCTTTTTGTCGAAGGCACGGTTATGAAATATGTATTTGTCTCCATAACATCTTCTCATCGTCGTTCACTTCGGTCATTCAGCAGTTACTCGAGCGATTGGCTTGGTGCTTAGGCTGATACAGGTTATAGTTATATGTATGCTACGTCAACGCTTGGAAGGCTTTTCTAGGCGAGCAAGACTTCACTCACTGTGTTACGTAATTCGGAATTGGATCTTATTGGGATACAAGTGTCGAAATTAGGTAACGTAATTAGGTAATTCGAGCAATGGCATTCAACAGATCGTCGGGATAAGGAAGCTTCTACCAAGTGACCATAACAGTCATACCATTTAACTTGTGAATATTTCATCAAGGAGGGGTTTTTAGCCACTGCCCTCACAGGAGCCGTCCAAATCTGTGTTTAAATTTACATGTATTACCCAAAGAACGATTATTCATAAAAAAAAGAATAGTCGTTCTATAGAGAAAAATAGCCATGCGCGAAAAATGTCCATATCTATTAATCAAGCTTCACTAATGGCGTGTTTACTTGTATAACATAGCCACATTTTGACCGTAAATAATGTACATATTTTATACTGTGGTTGCTCCGTTCACGTCCATACAGAATAGAGCAGTTCGCTTGAGCAACTTGATAAAAGGATCTTTGTCCTCACGATATTGTTACTGCTAACACCTCCGATCCCAGGGAGGTGCTAGCATTAGTTGAATATTTCGGATAAATCTGGTGCACGTCGCAGAAGCTTCGTGATTTATTCGACTCATCTTAAACACGAAACCTCGGTGTCAACGTCGAGACGCGACGCTCTACCATCCCATACGCGGCTGTCCTGTTTTTGGCAAAATTGGATTGAAATCAACAATTGGATTTTGTCGTTCCTTGAACAATAGCGATAGACTACATGGCTGGGAGACGGGAACATCTCGTTTTAAAATGGGAACATCTCGTTTTAAAATGGAAACATCTCGATGGCCATGTCTGCCGGCCGCGCTTCATAGATTCTGCCGCTTCATAGATCAGCGTTGCCACATGAAGCTTCCGATATTCAAAAAATATTACACAACACTGCATCGAATAAACAAGCGAGTAGTGACAACGCCTGTTGAATATCAGTAACGTTCAACATCTACAACATCAGATAAGAATAAGGACCGATTTACTACCGGTACCGGTAATATATTGAAACCTATTCCTCGATGTACCTTTCTGGAAACCTCGCCTGACGTTTGTAAGCGGTCACACCCCGATGTCCTTGTATTTTAAAATCACACTCAAGACTACGGCCGACATGTTTTCAGTAAATGAGCCACACCGTACAGCACACGCATTGGTGATTATAGACCTGTTCCTATTTAAGCAGTGTATGTGTTTGCACGTTGATGCAGTTACGATATCATCGGAGGGAATGCAAACACCTAAAGTCGAGTTTGATAAGTTGCCTAAAAGACGTTACCTATGATATGCACATGTATGCTTTTCCTACTCGTGTGCTTATGGTCAATGGGTAAATCTTTTGTTGCCCATTGTCAGCTAAGCAGGCTGCGCAGAAATATCATCTCCACTTTTTTTTTAGCCTTCTCCTACAATCGGACTACGGTAAAATAGATTGTTGAGGCATTTTTTCCATTTGTTCTCTGTGTGTGTGTGTGTCTTTCGGTTATCTGATCTTATAGGATGTTCGAGGAGGGTTCGGATGATGAGTCGCAGGTTTCGGATAGCCAACTGGTATGTCTACGCAGGCGATGCATTTCCTCTATCATAAATAGTATACACAGCGAACACACACACGCGCACACACACTCACATACATAAACATACAGACATTCCTTCCTTTATCCGAATCCAAATGCTTTTCATCCAAAAATTCTTTATTCGTTTATAAACATCGCTGGCAAGAAGTGTCTATTTCAGATGTAAGTGACAGACTAAGCCCTGTGACAAGGAGCCTTGCATTAAGATTGCCGTTTGCTTATTATGATTTATTGTTATCTTCTTACACGGTGTTTTCCGGTAAGAGGATAAAGACTTATGGCGTTGTTTTTCCTCTCTAGATTCGCTCGCGCTTCTAAATGCATCGTTACCAGCAGAAATCTCAATGATTATTTATTTGCCCGAACCTGTCTAAAGGATCGAAGGAGCAGGAAAACTTCAATTTTTTCCGACTAAGGAGCTGAAATGTTTTGACCGCTGAAATGCCAGCTCTGTCGGTCATCGGGAAAATTACCCGTATTAACATCAAATCGTAGGCGTAGAATAGGGAAAAGCTCTCAAAAATGTAAGAGCCTGGAAAACAGCCTGCTTTTAGAGTTCGAAGGTTCTCACGATCTCTACGAATATTTCGTGCAGAAATTCCGTCTGGCAATTGCAAACAACTTGGTCCGAAGTAAAGACCACAAAGTCTGGCTTCTTTAACGTCGCAAACTGCAAATAAAGCCGAGCCCGTATATATCCCCGACAACGAGCGAGAAGAACGTCTTCAAAAATCGAAATCTGCGAATGAGATTTACATCGAGCGGGGAAACGGGGGGCTGCTGTTTGCTCAGAAGAATTACGTCTTCGCTCGTCGTTTATACGACTAGATCATTTTTATTGGTCACTACTAGCCATTTCTGTAGGTAGCTAATTGCTGTGCTTTGAAAAGCATTATATTTCCATGATTTCGTCGACAACACATGTTGTTGAAAAAAATCCAAGCGAGTGTATCACCCAGAATTGAATGGACGAAACGCTTCTATTAGTACGAACGAATAGCGAGCACCTGAAATAGAGCATATCGGGCGATGGGTGTTCTATGTTGATCTCACAGATGAACGTATACAGAAAGGTGTATACGATTAGTAGAATGAAAGTATGCCCCATAATATTCATCATCATCACCATCATCATCAACACCACCATCATCATAATTAGCAATCATAGATGGTGTTTTGCAAGTCGGCAGCTGAATATTCATAGCGCCTGCTTTACTGAATGACATTTCAGCTTCAAGAGTGGCGCGAGCGGTATGAAGGTCTTGAAAGAGATCTTCTGAAGCTTCAGGAGGGACGACATGTTGTGAGGACGGACACCGCGTTCAGCTCTACACATCAAACCGCCGTAAGTAATTCGACATTTTCATCGGTATTTATGGCATGCCAATTTCGCTAATTCGTCTGGCATGCACGTCAAATGAGTACAGCGTAAAAGATGAGGCGTTTTGGCATTTCGTAAGAACTTGACGGTAGTCTGAGTTTACACACAGAGTGCGCGTTTATCGACGTCCCCTGTCGTCACCCTGCTTTAATGTGCCAATGAAAAAACCAGCGTCCTATTACTGGGCGTCCATTACGATTATGATAGAACATCCTTTTCTCTGTTTCAGAGCTACGATGTGGAGACGAACTCAAATGTCACGGTGGTCACATACAACACTTCGTCGAAGGACCTCGAGGAAACCAGAGAGGTTATTATGCACTGAACAAGTATCTTCTATGGTGTCTTTACCATGTCGATTATGAATATTTGACCTGAATCAGTCTTATGCTTCTGTTTCATCACTCGGTAGTTAGACGAGCGTTGTCAGTAATTTCAGCCTTTCAGCCTCCTTTTTCGAATCGGTAAATTTCGTGGGTTTTAATTTAAGCCAATATCAAGCCCAATACTTAAAAACGTTAAAGAATTAGAACTACACAAGTTCTCTGACAAAAATATATATATATATCTCTATATATTTCATTATGTGTACTGCCGCAGATAGTGCATAGCGACGTGGACAACATCAACCGGCTACTCCGTCAGCAGGTTCGACTGTTGGCTCAGGCGAATCGCTCATTGGGACGAAAAGTTGACCGACTAACGAGAAACCTCTCTGTCAGAGACAACACCCACGACCGGTTTCGAAATTTCGTCGCCAGCGAGAAAAAGACAGTACGTTTGCGACGATTTGCTCGGCTTACGTTTTGCTATTCGCCTCTGATATGGCGAAATGGAAGCGATTCAATTCGCGTGTTCTCATACGTTCAGTGCTGACGTTTTTTCGTAATAGGCGGCCTGAGAGCCTGTAACTGACATGGATAGTTCGCGTGTCATTGGACCTCAGTTGGTGAAGCTGCAATGGATGGCCCTGTCCGTTGTACGTTGCAGAATTGACATCTGTCTCTTGACCGTTCCTCTGCCTTTTCCGGCTGGCAATCGAAAATAGAAGGAACAAATCCGATATAAACGAAATTGAGCAAAGTTGTCATGGAATTTGAAATTTATTGGATCATTTTAAATTGGAATTGAGCAAACTATTTTTTCTCGAACACGATAGCTATAACTATTGCGCATCTTCGAACGATCCGAATTCGTAAATGTACTCAGTGAGCGAGCTCCGTGAAACTGGAGAATCACAGCGCCCATTTAACATGAACCTGGTGTCGCAAAAAATACATTTCGAAGAGGCACAGTTCGTCGGTGACGTTTCGTCGCGTCTATTATTATAGTACTTGTCATTTTTTTCGACATGTCGTTCTGTCCAGTCGGATCAATACGAAAAGCTGGATAGACGTTGAGATGTTACGAAAGAAAAAGCGATGGATCCACTTTGACTTCCTGATTTGGCTATGCACCAACGCGATGAATTTTTCATTGAATCAGCTGAAGACAGCCTACATAAAATACAGCAGAAAGCCGTAACTTGTAACGGTCTGTCGAATGTATAGAGCACACCTCATCAATGAGATGTTATTAATACATGAATAAGCATGACAAATTGATTCTATTTTACCGGGAGAGGGGCAGCAAAAAGAAAATCGATTTTGTCGTTCGGCCAATGACAACTTCCTGCCAAGCAGTCGGCGCCACTCAGAGAGTTAAATCAACGTTACGTTAAATCAACTGTTCTGTTTAAGAAGAGCTTAAGAAAGTATGTACATGCCCATTATTCCAGCTTGCCAGATAGACGCCACCTCTCGTCGTTCTAGTGACAGCTTCTGGTTGTTAAACTAAGTGGCCGCTGTCACCGCTCACTACCGTCAACCGTCTCACCCGGAGCGTTTCGATCCTCTAGTCTGTGCTAATTAATAAATGTGTGCATGTGGCACGCGCATCGTTAACGTGTTACGTAGCCACGGAGACTGCCTAATGCCGAGTAGACTAGGCCTTATTGATCAATGTTGGTCCCCCGTTGCGGGAATACACATTTTAGACCATTGGCTGACCCTTTTGTGAAGGAAAATACATGAGAAACTGAGCGCTAAGCAATTGTTGCCGTTAATCCATAATTTTTTTGTGTATTGACGCGTTTCGTATTCCCGGAACTGTGTCTATTCAGGTCGAGAGCTGTCAGTTGGTAAACGTGGACGTCAGCTGGTTATGGGTTTTTGGTCGCTTAAGCTCAACTGATGTTATCATTATGCTTGTATAAACTATATGTACATATTACCCTTCCTTTCAGCTATCCGAGCTTTCAGGATTGGTGTCATCTTTCAAAAAAGACTACGGTCGCTTGCGGACCACCGTTAACCTATTTCTGTCAGAATATCAGAACGAGCTTCTCGAACAGAGGACAAACGTCGGCCTTCAGATGGCCGAAGCTGTGAATCTCGTCGACGTAGCGAGCCTGACGGATCAGTACGGAGCAACCGCAACCGGACAGGCCATCGAAGAGGACCAGTCGAAGGAGGCTTCTGCCGATGCGACCGACCTGCCGAGAATTACGATTCGTAGTGGTAGCATGACAGAGGACGAACTAGAGGACAGGTTAGATCTACGACTGTGGTGCTGGCACAGCAAGAACTGTGGGGCCCCGGTGACTGATTGTCGCATTACGATCGCATGGAATACCTGGTGCCTAACAGGCACCCGTCCACGTAGACGGGTCCCGATAAATAACCCTAGAAAATGAACGAGTAGGCTGTCAGGCTAGGTGCGACTGGGGGCTTCGACGCTATTAAGTCGTCTGAGAACGAACGCAAGGCGGGTGTCAGGGTTCAGCTTGCAAGACCTCCTTAACGTTGATTGTATAGGCCATTTTCCCGATAGCTGACTAGCGAATTTTTCTCTCTTTCCTGTTACCATTGGCTACGTTAAATAGCGGCATGTCGAGGCTCACGCGTCAGCTGTCCACTCGGGAGCAAGAGCTGTCGTCGCTTTATTCAGCGTTTGAACGGATTCTCGAAGTCACTTCGATCCCGGCTAACGAGCAATATGTCCACAGACTGAGGTATGTTCCGATTCCGGTTCAGTCTCGGATATAACTCTTGCATATATGTCAAAAGGCTAGCTGAAAGGGAAATAGCACAGACTGCTTGTTGACCTCCTTTGCTTGCTGGACCTCCTCAGACGTTGTATGACGATTATTTGATCATGAAAATGTAACGGAAAAGAGGAAATGGCCATTTACGCATAGGCATTTACTAATGTGTAGATTACCCGTCAACGCCAAGCGAGCATCGTATGTTGACGCTCACTTTAACTAAACTGCGAACGCCGATAATTGGCTCACAGATGGCCGATTAGGGACTTGGGCTTGTAACAACACTCAAAATGAATGTTACTCGTAGGCCGGCAACTCCATTTAATAAATAGCACACTCGTCAATTTACACGAAGCGGTTAAGCAAACGCCCATAAAGTACAGCAATCTCATGGCGCATTCTCCATTGCAAACCGTCAGCATGGAGGCAGGTTTGAAGCAACCACTTCGGTTATTTGCCGACCGCGTGACGGAAACCACCTTCGTATTTCCTCAGTGAGCGGTTGAAAGGGTGTCTGACAGCATTCGTTCCTTCTACGGATCCGTCTATGACACGTGAAGCCCCCTCCGTCGCAAGGCTGGGGGTGTGTCTACCGTCCGGCATTGGCCACTTCTATCTCAGGCCATGTCCGTCCAGCTCCGTGGCTCGCCGTATCTGCAACACAAAAACATGCAGACCTCTGTGTTTTTACAAATCGGTAAAGGTGTCAATAAAAACACGTGTTCCCACTCGGCCGACATGCTCATGCGTGTACCATTGCTAGAGTATGCGGACGCCATGAGTAGGTTGTCCGTTTGCAAATATGCATATTCAGCTGTTACGCCGGGAAAGTTTGAATCAGTCGATTTCCGTTGAGTGACGCTCTGCAGTCCTGAGCCCCGACGGCACCTGTCTGCTAATCAGGAAGGACCGTAGCAAACACAGCTGCTAGCCGGCCGTCGCTTAACGCCATGCATTCGCTACGTGCCACTCTCCTTATTTGCTTACCCTCCTCCTCCGACCATCGGAGATTTAGCTGAGTCGAATCAATGCTGACAATCATTCCGATATATACTCTCCAGACTCATTAGAAATTTTTCTAGACTCAATTCGCTCTACCACAAGTTCGAACTCCTGCACCCACCTTCTTGTCTCCTGCAGTCGCCTGAAGGAGCACGCGATTGCACGAGAGGCCACCGAGTTGAAGATCGTTGTTTATGACAAGTAAAACATTCGCGTAGAATGTCAAAAAGCTGGTCAAGCTCGGTGTGTTGTTGAGTGCAATCTATTTTAATTTTTTCAACAGATTATAGGTCGATAACAATGATTATCGTACAACAGCTATTATTATTATTATTATTATTATTATTATTATTATTATTATTATCATATTGAATCTCGAAAGACAATTTGTATTCGCAAATCCTCGCCCTCATTATTGCCGAATACCTAAAAATGTATAGAGGGTTTATGCTTTTATTTGAATCATAATCAACCAACACATGAAGGAAGCAATTACATTCTGCGCTATTTTCACTTTTGTGAATCAACAGGATGTTGCTGTCGTCACAGCAATCTGTCGAAGATGTTGTGGCGCTCGTGGATGAAACTCTTCAGTCTGTACCAAGAAGCCAACCCCCATCAAGGTAAGACCTACCGCTAGCGGCTGCCCCACTGAAGGTATAGAATTATCCGACCGGTAGATAGGTATCAGCGTTCTGCAGCGATCGTGGCACTATGCGCTATGACACCCACGAGCATATGTACCACAAAGGCACCGCAAATGCATCACAAAGGTGCTACAGAGCCGTATGAAGGTCTCACAAGGGCGTTACAATGTACCACAAGGGTGCCGCCGAGTATCCAAGTGGTGCCACAATATTTCTCAAAGGCTTCACGAATGATTGAAAAATCCTTCAGACGGCTGTGTTGTCTTTTGACATGAGCCACACACGCTTCGTGTTTTTGTTCGTACATGCGAAGTTTTGAATCCCGTATAACTTGAGCTTTCCGCAATGTATACTTAGTCTGGCATTTATCATATGCATAGATACGAAATATTCTATCGAGGCAAGCGCAATGCTTCTTTCCAACAGCGAAAACGTTACGCAATCTACGTTTGACACGGAAAAGTCCAACGACCGCATTTGTTGCTGTCGATCCAAAATGCCCGTCGATAGCCAGTCGATTGCTTTCCCATCAACGAACGAGCGGCGACTTTCTCGGTGCTGGAAAGCCGCTTACACACAACGCGTGTAAAGTTCAAAATTTATACGCGACAACGCGTATATAAAAAACTAGTTAATGATTCTACTAATTGATATCGATACCTCTCCCCCAGAAGCCGCAGTCCTATTGATCGAGACGACGACGAGCTCCCCGTTCAAGCCATCATTCAGTATGTATTTTAGACGTAGATGTAGAATAGCGTAGCTGTAGCACACTTTGTTGGTTTTAACCATTTGTTGCTATAAACGGATTACAGCTAACACGTGTTATCTTTAGCCGACATCGATGTGTTAGCCTCATTGCACGCTTGGGGGCAGGCGGAGGGGGTAAACTCGTAGAGGTCAAATAAATGCGACCCTACATTATCCGTCCGGTTTAGCTTTCCGGTTTGGCTGCAACTAACGGGCAAGCCACAGTCTATCAGAGTTCCGACGCCGTAGATTCCTGGAGACAGCGCCTGTCTACCTGTGCCTTGACACACGTTACTACACAGGACCTGGCCAAACTGTGAGATTGCGCTTGGACATTTGTTGTCAAACTCGTGTTGTTACTCCGAAAAAACATCGATAGTAGCAGCGAATGAACTGTCACTACGTACATAGCATGCGAGAGCTTACATAGCGCTTAGCAGCTTGCGATTGAGAGGCTTATATGGCAGGATTTATTGTGACAGGGTCGAATCGTATCTAACCAACATGGACGGTCGATAAAAGGGTTCGGGTGGATAAAAATCGGGCCAATTCGGGGACAAATGTTTATCTCGTAATATTAAAATACTTGTAAGATCTTCTAAAATATAATGTTTTTAGGCTTTATTTGAATTCCCGTAGAAATCCCATATGGGTATTTTGCCAGGGCAAACCAGCGTCTTCCTATGCAGCACTCAAATTGTTCATCATAATTGGAACTAAAGATTTTATTATCCACCCCGTTCTCTCGGGGACAAACCCCAATAGCTCTAATTCGTAGATAAAGTCCTCAACTCTTCATTGCACATGAAGAGTTGAACATGTCCACGTGATACTATATATATATCGCCGCTTCAATAATGTTGGGTTGGTTTCACTTGCATGACCGATCAAAAAATGACTCGATTAGCCTAGCATGTTCCTCGAATTGGCCAAACTCTCAGTTGTGTACCCTATTTTGCGTCTACAGTAAACTTCAATACGAGGCGAGGATTCGTGAACTCGAGCAGGAGGTCACGGCGATCGCGAGCGAAAAGCAACGCCTCGCAAACGAGTTAAATAGAGCCACCCACACGGCGGGTCACGTTTGTCCTCAATCGGCCAAGGACCGATCGACGGAAACGGCGCAATCTGAGGTGCGTACAGTTCGCGTTTGCTCAGATCAACAGATACGAGCTAGTCCTGAACCTCACAGCTCAACGAATCCACCACTCCTTGGCACTCAGGATCGTCCACCATCTGGTCGAGGCGCCGGAAACTGTCTGAGCGAATAACCTTTCCGGATCAGCCTTCCAATCAGACTGAAGCACATTTGATTGAGTCCGTTCGGCGAGGCGCTAGAGTTGTGCCCACATTGGATTTCTCGGTATATGGACTTATCGGTAATAGAATTGTGGCCGCGACGGCTCCAAGCCGATTGGGCAGATGCTGCTATCCTAACCTTTCCCGCCGACTAGAACTCGCCGACTAGAAGGCGTGTCTGTGGGGCGTGCAATAACGTATGCAGACACGTCGGGGGGGGGCTTCGCACACCGGCCCGAGCGACTCTGCTGCACGAACTACAGCGAGAGGAAGTATTCCTGCTCTGGTGGCTTTGGCATTCGGCCCATTCGATCATGCTCGAGGTATTGGTCGATGCGTTTGCGGTGGAAACGTGGCGAGCATATTTACAACGGAGGAAGTTAAGGCTAAGGACGGACCAGGAGGCATCGGCGTCGTCGTCGTCCGGGACGGAAAGAGGGAACGTTTCTTTGCGTCGCCCACACTGGGGCTGGCAAAATGGACGCTTGTGGCATTCCTCGTTCGGTGTACGGAATCACATGCACAGCCTCACCAAAATGTCCCGGATGTGCTCTCATGTGTACCGGAGCCGTGTGGCAAGCCAACAGACGGATTCTGGCAATACACAAAGACCAGCTGGGGTCACACACCCCCCCCCCTTTCGGTGTGTTTCGGGGGACTTTCTGAACCGGCGGCGGCGGCGGCGGTTAACCGCGCTCCGTGCAAGAGCAACCGGAAAGAGCGACTCGAAACGATGGCGGCGGAGTATGGCAAGTCTGCCTGGCGCCGACGGCGTCAAACAAATAGGCCCACACAAGGCCAAACTCGTCGTCCTCCGTCATGGTAATCGAATCACAACCGGACCGCCAGCGCGGCTCCGGACGCACAGTCCGCCCGAACCGACGCGGCTCGGAAGAGACCCAAGAAACAGCGTCGTCTGGTTTCGGAGGTAAAAAGGAAACGCCCGAATGGCAATCGGCTAGGGTAAATCGGTCATCAGGGATATTGATAGGTAGGATGCCTTGAACGACACAAAAGAGGAGGTAAAATAACAACGAGCCGAGATGGACATTGTCTGCTACAGAAAACACGCACGCCTGAGTGATCGGGGAGTGAGGAGCTTTAGCACAGAGGAACACGTCGACGAGATCGTCGGCGGATTTGGTTAGCACATCACCGGTACGGCAAACCGACAAAAAGGCAAACTCGAGTGGGCCAAGTCTTCGTAGGGACACGTGACGGCTATCGAAGTTCACATAACGTATATATTTATCTGGCAGTGTTTTAGAATGTATACACGTGCACATATACAGCTCTAGAATAAAGTTTATCTAACTTGTCCAAACATACAGGGTCATCTAAACGTTTCGTGGCTTCCTGTTACGCACGAATGAAGGCACTACTTCGAATAAAGTGCAAATAATTCTAACAACTATCCGTATATAAGAGAGGAAGTATGTTATGGCGCAAAAGGTAGTGCCACCACGTACGAATCTCCGATGTTCAACTTCAGAAAGTACAACTATTCGATCCGATCCGATCGTTCGGATGGTGGTGCATCGGCAGTTCCGAGTGTGCCGGCGTACGCGAGTAGACAAAACAATCTTTCGCCGAACGGGAAACGTTGAAGAAACAAGCAGCGAAAGTTCTTCAAAGACGCTACATGACATTCTTATATAAACAAACGGAAGGCATTTACTCTTGCCGAGTCGTAGTCGAGCTCTCTCGCATTTTCGTTATGCTAAATCGAAGTACGCTCGCTCCCTAACGAGTTATATGCTTTAGACGCACGCCGAAACGTTTAGAACAAACGGGGATATGTTCATCGGCTAACTTCCCGTAGTTTTCACGCTGCCAGGATGTAACGACTGCCTTCTAAGTGATTGTTCTCTGTGTACCGGCGCTGCACCCCGCGGGGCTATCGAGCAGGAAACGCACCCCCGCAAGGAGACCGTTCGCCAGCACGAGACGACCTTGCGTCTGCAGGATGACGCCCACATATGCGAAGACGTTCTGCTCGAAGTGAGCGCGGCAGCTGTCGCTGGCTCGTCGCACACGGGGGCGTCTACAGGAGCGCCTACAGGAGGGCCTACGGGGGCGTCTACAGGGGCAGATGAGTCGAATGCTGCCGCAAAGGAAACATTCCAGCACGTCGCGTTATGTGAGTAGTGTTGGCAAATAAATGCACAATGATCCGTTCGGTCCGACAGGTACCTAAAGGCGAACTAAAGGGCGGGCGCAACTATTTTAGGCAATAGCTCGAGTTCAGATGACACCGTTCGCGTACGTCGTAGGCCAACGCTAGGCTAGGAATGGAATGAGAAAAATACGCTGAGCGTCGGTGCTCAAGTAGGAAATTACGTGTCGGTGATGTTGAGCGTAGCTGAGGGACTCGTTAACGAATTTGTATTCCACCTGTAGACCTATCCTGTGGAAGCGCGCGATGACAATGTTCGTTCGGTGAACAGCGTTTCTAGAAGTAAAAACAGAGCTTTCCAAGAAAGAGTCGAACACCTTCTCGTAAATCCAAGTAGAAACGCGTCGTCTCTGATACGACCGCCGGCTTTCACAAACGTAACCCGGCACAGCATCGGGACTTCGCGATGAGCAGTAAAAATCGCGCTAAAATTGGCCGACATTCTGCTAGAGCACGCACATGAGAGGTGCACACGGCGACGCTAAAGCACTGAAGCTATTATTTCGTTCAACGCTGCCTAGGCTCTGCAGGGGGTCCAAAAGGTCAAGTTGAATTGTCAGGACACAACTGTTGGCTAGTTCAGATAACCGTGACATTTGATTTTTCCGTGGCATTGCATTTTACAGCGGAAGCTTCGTCGCTCTCGGACGACTCGGCGTCTCGTTGGTGTTCCGAAATTCAGGGCCTCCGCGAGCACATTAATGCGCTACAGCGTCAACTCGATGCGCAGAAGGACCTAAGCGAACGGCTGCTCCGCGAGAAGGCGCGAATGCTCGAGCAATTGGCGGAACTCCGCGACGAAAAGCGACGCTTTGAGGACAGTGCCATGCATCGCAATCGGGAACAGCAGAGACACATTGAAAGTCTCTCTATAAAGTACGGGTGTTATATATATATATATATATATATATGTATATATTTTATTCGACTATAATTGACCGAATAACGAAAGCTACCTAGGTAGGCAGCCTTACAAGAATGAAAGGATTTCACGAGAAAACGGCGGTTCCGGGACAAGCAGAAGGATTCGACAGAACAACGAAGCAGGGAGCAATGCAAAGAAGAAAAATGTGACATGTAAACGACCGCGAAGACTGCCCCTGGGGGCTCGTTGGCCCCTGCGCTGGCATTCGCGCCGGCCCACCGTCAACAAACCAGGAGCAACAAGCGACTCAATCTCGGATCGAACTCTACCGTGGCTGGACCATCCCCCATTCGTACTATCAAAGCATTCTTAGGGGTTGTAAAAGCGTAGCTGGTTTATTTTTCGGGTTTACTTTTAGTGACACGCCAGAGATCATTTACTAACTTCAGCACATGCGTATGCATAGCCCTGGAAATTTCGCAAATGTGACCCTAAATCCGAGTGGAAGCGAAGCTCGACATTGTTCAGGGGGTGCTCCGCTTCAGAGGGCCGGCAGCCTCCTTCAACTTCATTTTGGTGGGGAAGGCCTGGCGTTTACGAATGAGATAATCGGATAGGTTTTATGGAAATGGCAGTTTTCATCGATGAACGTTCTCTGCCTATTGTTCGTGTGTTTTCTGTACTCGACGAATTTCAGGTGCGAGCAGCTGCAGGATGGCCGCGGACTGGAGCGCAGAGAACAAAGAATCGACGGACAGATGATTGGGACACTTAAAGCCGAACTGGAAAAGGTTGTTCATCTATGTAATGTTCGAAATCGATGTTACGACGTGTTGCCAAAATTAGCCGGGCCCAGCCCGAAAGCTCGCGGTGCCTTTTATATTTTTCCAATACTAATGTGATAGATTACTTGGCCTTGCCGTCGGTTGGCGCCACAAACCGACGACGGCAGGGTGTCCGCTCGACGGCGATACGTGGATTAGAAGTTACCATCTCTAATTAACTCGCCGATGGCTTATGCGAGCTTCTGGCTTAGGCTCGGCTGGTCACCTTGGTCTGAAAAGTATCTGAAAAGACTAAGTTGACTCACTGCTGATGTTAGCAGAAAACTAGTTCGTTACGTGAGTGAAAAGTAGCCGAGATTGCAAGCGGTGTGAATAGCGCTCATTGATCTAGAAACTTCCGGGCTTGAACTCCAAAAGATGCATGGTCATTTTTTTGCTAAGTGTCACTTAAGTGCTAAAGTCACTGAAAACAGCTTTCATTCGCCCAGCGTGAGTGTCATTTACATTCACTAGCGCTAATATTAGAAAAAATCCAAGAGTGCCACGCGATTATTGAACACCCATAGCAACAATGTTTTGTGGTAGAGGTAAATGTTTGCTCCTGTTTCCTTCTAACGGAAATCTGACGTAGGGAAGCTTAGAATATAGCTGAAGTGGTGAGAATTTCGCGAGAACATTGTTACTCCTCTGTGGATTCTTAAAGAAATTATTGCTAAATGTCACTCGATTTTATTCAGCTGCCGTCGGACGAAAGTGTTCGTTCGTCGTCCGAAGCCGGGCGATCTGAAGCCGCCAGGATTTTTGTCCCGTCTAACGGTTTTTTTTGAGAATCAAATGCTTGTTAGCTATTCCGCGAACGTCACCACCCTTGAGAGTAACGGGCCAACGTTCGTCGATGAAACTAAGCTTGATTTAGCAGAAAAACTGATATAATTTTAGGGTATCAGTGAATCTCGACCGCAGGTGCTTTTCGCCGTCTATTTATAATTGCTACGGGCAGTGAGCGAACTACGGATGTGATGTCGCTAACATGTCGTCGTAGCCGTACCAAAAAACATCAAAGAGACGCGCCATCTTTTCTATCAGGATATTAAATCGAAATAGGCTCAAGAAATTTGCCATCTTATTAGAATTCAAATATAAGTGGACCGTTCGGGTGTGAAAACAGCTTGCAAGGCACGTCGTTTTCTGGTCCGGTTTAATAATAAAACAAGAAGCACCAGTATGAAATGCAGACGTGTTTTACATATATACATATATATATATATATATATATATATATA
>MNPL01005904.1:7369-29101 GCA_002081605.1 Tropilaelaps mercedesae
TATTCGGCAAATACAACATTTTTGTTTGTAAACTCACCTGCAATTGTTTACAATTTCTTCGAAAGCTTTGTCTCGTGTCGACAGGAAGCGAGGGTCGTTATTGGCAGCATCCTGTACAAGAACTGTGAATCTTTTGAATAGCCCCAGCAGCGTCTCGACGTATTTCTCGCAATCGTGAGTTATGGTATCGGCGTTGCCACGCATATCAGCAAGGCCCTGCTGTACGATGAACTCGTGCATGTGAGCTAACATCTGAGTTATGCCGGGATCGTTTTCCAAGTGGTCGTCGTTGGGATTAATAGGATTAACGGGATTGATGGAATTGATGGGATTCCTAGAATTGCCGGAATTGACTGAATTGACGGAATTGAGTTGATTTGCGTTCTGGGCTTCGCGTTCCGCTTTCAGCACATGTCCGATATGGTCCATCAGACGGTACATAAGTGCCAGCTTTGGGGTATCGTTCGCTCGAATGAGAGCTACCGGCAGAATATGCGGAAGCGCAGAAATAAGAATAGCAAGCAAGTAATCTGCATTAATCCGATGCTTGCCGAATAGGAATCGTATATTATAAAACGTACGTCGAACCCTCTAGAGTATCATTTCGCACACAAAAATTCTGTAAGAATCTCTAAGGTTCTCGTTTGGTATGGCCGGTCACGATTACTGTAGATACCGGTGTAATTTGTTTTAAACAATTTCTTCACACCAAATGGTGATGACGGTAGAACAGGAAGACTTGTAAACAATTAATAATCTGCGCTTACGTTCAGTTCGTGTGGACCTAAGGGCACCATGATCCAGAGCTTTTATGTCTAATAAGACTAGTTTATTTATTGGTCTACCATCATAGCAGTGTGGCATACTTTCATCATCGAAACAGGCATTTCCTCGAAATCAACCTAGATGATATTCTTACCTGGACACTCCGCAAGAATGATGTCCGCATATTTTATGATAAGCTCATCTACAAGGCATTTTCGAAGTTTGGCAGCAGAATTAGCGCTCGCCTCCAAATATCGCGCGCCTCGGGCTTCCTCCTCTTTCAGTTTCTGTTCTGCGTAGCTCATGTAGGCATGTACACCGTTATCTTGAAGAAAAGCCTGTGTTTTCACTATATAGAATTCCGTTGTCGCGGTAAGATAGGGCTCCTCAAAGTACACCCTGTACACCTGTGGTGAAGAAAAATGTAGGGGTTAGTTGTCATTAATTGTCCTCTTAGTTTAGACGAATTTCACGGATTAAATAATCGCCATTTTTATTCATGGACAATGGAATACAATCTTGTTCTTCAAATAGGCCAAAACCACAAGACCAAAGAAGATTCGTAGTAGGCAAGCTTGTTTTTTGAAAGTATGCATCTAACAAATACAGAATAAATCAAAGAGAGCTATTCCAAGAACGTCTTTCAGGTACATTTTCGTAATACATTAGTTCTATGCCATTCCAAAAACAAAAAAGGTTAACAGAGATAATTCTGGCTTGTCTAGAAAGCGAGTAGTGTCGCGTTTAAATGCTTACCTCCAGCGGCGCCTCAGGATCAGCCGCGAGGTTCACGTAGCTTTCGCGTACGCCAATAACTAACTGCGTGTCGAAGGCTTCACCATTACGCTCCGCCTCGATGAGTTTAAGAGCGGCACTTTGAAGTCGGGTGCGAATACTCTGGAATATACACTCATTCCACGAGATAAGCATCATCTGGCGGACAGCACTCTGGTTCCCTGTAGGTACTAATCGAATATCAGAAACAGCATAAAATGACCAAGAACAATTTTAATTAGTCATCCGCTGGTTACTGTTCCTATGCAGCATAGTAAGCCACCACTGTTGCCCTGTTCTTACTAGATGTTTAACTAATTAAATGATCTCATTTAGAATTCCCGACGGGGCCTTAAAATTTGCCGCATGCAGGACATTAAATATCGGAAAATATTCCCACACAATGATAGCGAAATACAACAGCGCTATATACCTATTGTGTAGACGATTTCCGCGGCTTGATGAAAACATCGGAAACAGTCATATATCCTTCTCTCTGCAAATTTTTGACCCCCACCCTTTGACTTCGATGAATGATTAGAATGCTGAAGTTGGACCAAACCTCACAACTAACGGAAAAAAGACACATAGGAATAGACATACTGACAAGGCGCGGCGCCCACCAGGTGGCTATATTTCGTTTAGATAGCCAAAACTAAATCGTCCGAAACAAAATGCCACCAGCGGTTACGACTGGTTGGCGTGTGTTTAGATTTGTAAACCAGTTAGTGGACGCTCCCTGGCGAATATATTTACCTCGCCTGGTAGAAGAGGTATTGGAAAAAGACAAACTATATTGTTCGAGTCTCTGACGGGCGATAGTATCGCACTGCGAAAACGGTAGAGGCAGGTAACCGCATTGTGTGAAGAAACGTCGCCACTCCCGAATGTAAGCCTTCAATAGGGCGTGATCCTCTTGATTCTCGAGCACGCGCTGAAAACATCCGCCGCAAAGCGATGATCAAAGTTATGAATTATCAAAATAATTATTAAAAATAATTAATAATATAATTAATTAATAACAAATTATTAATAATAAAATTAGAAGAACACTCTTTAGCTAAGCGTAGTAAACCGTAATTTTATAGTTCTTTTAGAGGCTTATTTCATAAGTTTTGTGTTGCTAGCTGACAGAATATCATAAGATGGTATTTGTATTAGAGCTTTGTATTTGCAGTAAGATAATAGACAAAAAAAGACATTCATCTGAGATAATGGGTAACGACAAGATATTTTACGGTGCTTTGTATTGTTTGCATGTGTCAATTTCGTATGAATTATTCGTAATCAAGTTAACAATGAAGTAGGAGATATTTTACTGATTTCTTCGTACAACCAGTCGTGCTTTCTATCAGTTGGTCTACTTTGATATAACCAAGACTGGTTTATAATTGAACTCTGTAGATTTTACGTGCCTTTTGCGATTCAGTTGTATATTCGTTGATATCGTTCTTAACAGCAGTATACAGCTGTACGGTACCTTTTTCGTCCCACAAACACACTGAATGAATGTCCCTGTCAAAATTAGATAATACACATGAGACACTTAACATAGCAGTAGCGAAATGCCATCTGTAATAAAAGCAAATATTCGAAATACTTGAAAAGCACTACTATTGCTAATATATTTCGATATCAATAGATAGGATTATCAATACGCCAATCTCATATGTAAAAAACTACTTTCAAAGTTACTTTCAAAGCTCATTACTAAATATGGTTTTACGGAGATTGATACGTCAGACTTTAAACGCTCATATAATATACACGATACTGAATGAAATTTTTAATAGAGACAAGCATCTAAGAGGGAAAGACCATTAGAACGTGTAATTTTTACTATCTACGTACCAGAATAGGCCTTGCCAATCTGGTCGAGAGATGTCCTGTTGACGGAGCAGTTTGACTAAATGGGGACGCATCTTTGGCCACCTATTTATAAACGTGTGCTTTTCCTGCTAATATAACGACAAGGACGGTGAATAGATAAAGACAACAGCATAGTTAAAATATTTTATATATTTAACAATAAGCTACTATTTAATTCTAAGACACGAATAAGCTTCCTGGATAACAGTTCACCATCACAGACAACTTATGTTTTGAAAAATACAATATTCAACTAAAAAAGAAGGGTACTGCTGTAAATGTCACCCTTAAACTCAGAAAATTACATTACTACTTCGACAAAAGTAAATATATTTGCTGGCTCTGTTTGATATCAGCTCAAGTTTTGCGAGAGAGACTGTCGGATAGCGCCGATTTCAACTTGCTTTTTTCTTCGCTTCTCAAAGCATTTTGAAACGTCACTTTACCGTACTGAATCATTCTTAGGAATCTTGGAATTAACTAGATGACTTCTCATACAAATCCAGGCCCCGTTTTAAAGCGTTAAGGGTAATCAATAAGTAACTTGGTTTTTCAAAATAGTATTTCAACTTCTTCATTAGAAGGCTCTAGTTCTATCACCTTTTGAAGAATATAATTGGTTCTGATAGACTCATTGAATAGAACTCGGTCATCTTCCTCTTGACTCTTGGAGCCCTGTTTAAGGCTCTTGACAGATTAAGTTATATGGAGCCATTTCCAAAGTGTATGTCTGTTCGGGGCTCTAAGTCAATATCTGTCGGTTTACAGGCAAATAAAGGAGTACCAATAACAAAGCCATAACAGCGTCAAGTTTTATGCATGCACTAAGTTGCGTGTACTCCGTAATGTCTATCTTTATTTTGTATACAGCGCTCCCCTTTAACAACTTCAGTTCTAGGTTCTGGGTTGCAAAACACTAACGGCTGATAACTTCATAAAGGGAACCCAACATTCGTGCCCCAGTAGCAGTTTAATGCGCTTACTTAGGAATGGCTTTGCTCTGATCAGAGTTTTCGCTCGAGAAAAGGAATACTACAGACATTAAGTACATATAACTATATTAAAGGTCATGACGTTTTAAAGATGGGACTCTTTCTTTATATCAAAAAAACTAGTTTCCAGGTATAACAAAATAAAACAAATATATCGACTAAGAACAAATGTATGAACCACAATGCAAGTGTCTAAAGTCTCCTTCGACACCCCGAAGATGACAACCCTTGGTCGTGTCTAACCGGTTGCGATACACAAATATGGTAACTATTTACAACAGCATCTGTAGTGCATTCCGTGAGTCTACCAGTATTTTGGAATAAGCGCGACGAAAGTATAGGAAAAATTATCAATGCATTTATGATACTTCTAGCATTAAAAGTAGATGCTGTGCATACGAAGATAAATCTGCCTCTTCTATCAAAACAGTCTAGCCTTCATTGCGGTACAAATTACTAAGTACACGTACAAAGTGATCGATTTGTAGATATGCGTATAGCTTCATTGATCTTATAGTTTAATTTTACTGCGAACACGAAATAGAAAGAACATTTGGTATACCTATGCCCAGATAATAACATACGATCACCACAAAACGTAACACCCAAATAGCATAATACCGAATCAGTACAATATCGAACCGAAAATAAAACTTACTTGATTCATGGTGCTGTGTCTCTATGCGTCTAGCCTACGTCGTGAAGTTAGAACGAAGCTTCTCTCTTCTCTGCTTCCGCTGATAAAGGCTGACGAATAGAATGGTCCTTCAATCCGGTCAGTTATGTGCTGCAACGTAATGTATTTCTGTTTATCACTCGAGATTTTACTATGCCAAGTTCGCTGTCCAAAGACGGCACCAAACTAGATCGGCTGGCAACTCGATTATCAGCCTATGATAGAAATGGGCACCGAAAAAACAACAGAAAAACAAACGTTGCTCTGTCGAAACTCTATCGTCACTTTAGTTCTCCGTTCTAGATCGCTCGCTCACTTTGAAAACCGACGAGTCAGCACAGGCCACAAACCTCTACGCCGGATTCGAGAGCAACGATCGCTCAGACTCCGAACTTGGCCGAGAGCCTCAGAATGTGTCCTCTCTGAGCTCTCGGGCGTTTCTCGCTGCAAGCCGGTGCCCTCTCCTTGACGAGGAACGACGCAAATTTGCAGGCACGTGTTAAATCGTTGTCGATATTGTCACCACTGTTGCTTAACGCTTGCCAGCCATGGTTAGATGGTCATGCACGCATTACCAATACAAATGCGTGCAAACACATCGGTTCTCTGCAACCGAATGCGGTTTACCGGTGGATCATCGCTCTCCGAAGTAAATAACAATGATCGTTCGTTCTTTTTTGTTGTTTTTACAGAATTGTTGTATATCCTTGTTGTATGTCTCTCTCGTCGGTTAAACCTGCATTCTCGGTATTTACCACACAGACGATCATACACGAAAGGGTGGTGAAGCTTAGCTACTGTTGGACATTAGCCGTGCGCCGCTGACATTCGCGGCAATCTCATATAATAGTTTATATTTATATACAAATTTAGAAAAATGTATCATGTAGAGCACTTTCAACAGCATCACCAAAGATACCAGCCATTCAACAACATAACGAACACCAAAACAAAAATATCAACAAAGCCGACTACGCAGCTTCTGCTATTGTTGCCGCTGGCACCTCTGTCCAGAAAACAGACACTCACAAGCACATCGAGTCAGGCCCTAATAGCTGATGCATTAAGCGACCTGATCGGCTGCTGTGTTGACTACTAACAGCCGCTGCTGTTGTTGTCTTGCCACTGTGAAAACAGAAGTCGCATTGGGCAACGAACCGCCGATAACTATTTATCTGAGACTCTCATATTTGCGAAGTAGCTCTAACGCAGTTTCGAGTCTTGGGAAGAAGGACTAGGGTTTATTGATTCTGTAAGTCTCACGCTAATCGCTGCTGAACATGGAAAAAATGCGATGAAACGGCAAAAAAGGCTGCCTTCTTCAGTGCAGCGAAAATATTAAGAAGGACACTTAGCAAATTTCGTATTGAATAGAAGGTCGGAGAATTGCAGTGCGGAGGAAGCATATCATGTTAGAAATGTTTTGTTACATGAAAATATATTTTCATTGAAAACATATTTTTCATTCGATACATGCTTGCAATGCAGATTGTTCATTCAGGACAGAGGCCAATTTAGCAAGCGGTTTTGTTCAGAAGCCCGGTAAAACAAACGTAACGTCAATGCATCCATTCCTTACGAGTAAACATCATCATTGCTAAAAGTTCGCCTAACAGTGTTCTGCTATTAGTTTTTGCATTGGTCTATTCGCATTAATACGCGTAGTTTATGATGGAAATTGGAAAGCTGTTCGTTTCGCCACTTCGGAAAGTGCCTAAGTGGTACCAGGAGTTAATGAAATATATAAAATTACCCTAATGATTCGTGTTAGGACCATGACATTGCCCAAATTGTTCTCGAGACTTTAGGTCTATATATAAACTAGGTAGGCGAATCCTGGCAACCTCAATAGCTCTACGGAGATTGTATCCGTCCCTACCACTTATTATTGTCTCTTATTATATTATATTGACTTAAGTAGCGCCTTCGCATCCGGAATTAGTTTAGTAGGCGACTAACTTATTTGTAATCTCCTACTACCCGCCCTTGTGTCATGCAGACGCCCGGCAGACAACAATATGGCGGCGCGTAGTATTATTGTTTAATAGCTTAACCGGCTCTCCGTTTTACCGCTTCTACGAAGTTATCTATGGCCGCCGGCCGTCTGGTAGTGTTAGGTGTTTTGTTGATGAATGATTGTAAGAGGTGTATTGCACCACCGCAGCGTCCGTTGCTGCATCTGTAAAGAGAAAGGGGGTTGTACAGGCGAGCGTTCTGCGAGTACATGCTTGACTTTGTACTCGCAGACAAAACGAATAGAAAACGTTTCTTCTACCTATATGAGGCCCATTTGTTTTGGACACTGAACCTCCTAGCTGAAGAGGGCACGTCGAGTGGCGGACCACCTATTGGCAGTAACCGGCGTCTGTCCTTGTGCTGCGATAATGACTCAATTGGTTGAAGCACGCGTGATCCAGGTGTCGAATGTTTCGCCTGCCGTCACCAAGGAACAGTTACAAACGCTCTTTTCGTTCGTCGGAACTATCGACGATCTTCGACTCTATCCGTCGAAGGAACACACGCTTGACAATGGGACACGGTTGTGCTACGTCAAATTCGTCGACCGGTCTTCGGTCGGCGTGGCTATGCACCTTAACTCGGTGCAGTTCATGGAACGGCAGATCCTTATCTATCCAATGGAGGATGATCAGGTCAGTATCGGCAACGTTGACATGTAAGCGGATAACGCCGGTACAGTCAGTCACGTTTACCGCACAGCCAAATCGAGATGTGTCGTTTGTATGATTTATTTTATCAATAAATAATAGAGATCTTATAGTTAGACAAGCAGTTTTGAAGCTAGCAGGGTGTCCCGGTAATCGGTTTTTATAATAGACGAAATTCATTATATTGACTCTCTAGCGAGTAGAGTACGTAAGCTTGCCCTACCGAACTAACAATGTCAAGCAAAGGAAGAATGCTTAAATAAGGGATCGTCAAAGTTCGTTCTTCGAAAACATCAGTTTCGCAGTTTTCCATCGCAGTCAACAGCTTTGTTACGCTGTCTCCCGCTATCCAGAATGAAATGTTTTAAGTATGCGGTATTTGCACCCATAGAAGTGCATGATTTCTCAAATGTATATGATGGTGTAGAGATTTGAATTTCTTACACTTTGTTGATGATAGTGTTACACGTATTAATTTGACAGATACGCGCCTTTATGCTATGTATATTTTGACCTATTTTAAATTAGATGTGAGATTTACTTCCGTTTTGAAGCAGCACATTTCCAATTCGGTAGAGGAAAGCTTATTTTATATCACAGACCAGCTGATATAAAGAGAATCTATTTGCACTTCTCTTTGCATTTCTATTTATTTTTCTATTTGCACGTTTGTTCCTTTAAAACGTGGTTTGAACCAGGATGCAAAATCTTGAACACGAGCGAAAATTATCTCAATCTATCAGACTAAATTGCTTTTTGATAACAGTGAATGGCATCGGAAAGTCATATGAAAACCTCTCTCGATGATATTTTTATGCTTAATTGCATAACCCACTACTCTAAAATAAGAGCCTTCAGTTTTATATGGATAGGTTTAAATGCGTAAACTTTGTTTTAGGTTAATTGCTAAGAAAGTCAAAGGAACCTAGAAGATAACTGACTAAAAGAAAACTAATTTTCTTTTATTATATAGTTAGTTTTACTATGAATTTGCTTTTGCTACTTTTTATTTTTCTAATATGTTACTTTGTCTTCGTGAGCTGACTGACTCCGCATAGTTGATTTATATTACATCGATGATGTTTCGCCGACCTGTTACCTTTCCCACTTTGTTCATAGGTTCCCGACGAAGAATATGCCATTTTTAAATTAGCACCCCTTGCTCCCATTATGGGCGGTCCTGAAGAATCCAGTGAGACTCCACGCAAACTCACTAACGAACTGAGCACGAACGCGGCAGGCGCAAGGGTGATAAACACAATTGATCCGACGCTAGCTGCCAAAGGCGCGCCGAACTATCCTGCTTTGCCTGCAGGACTCTCCGATGAAAACATCGAAGAGATTCGTCGCACCATTTACGTCGGTAACCTTGATCCGAATCTTACAAATGAGATGGTCCTCAAGTTCTTCTCACAATGTGGTGAGGTAGGTTCAAAACCTGAACGATGGTATTAAATTTAAAATTTGTATCATACAATATAACATACGATTTCATATGCCATTGTAACAGTCTTCGCGAAAAGATATTCTAGAAATTACATGATACCTCAGTAATATACACTATGGTAAATAATTACATAGAGATATATCAAAATTACAACAAAAATTTTCTTGTGCAGCCATTTTGAGGGTCGGACTTTTATTCACAGGCAGACTTCGTCAGATTGTCGATCTCAGTAGCTTAGTGTATTCTCGTGCGCCTCGCAGCCTGAGGGGACACGTAGGTGTACGGGTTCGATCCCCGCCGTTACAAATTTACATTTACGGGGTCCGTCTTACGAAGTAATGCCAAAAGCAGTACTGTGGACGTTAAATGTTGGTAGATGGCTAGCCCTAAAAGATATAGACTTCGCCAGATTAGCGTAGCTCTGTTTCCTATAAAGCCATCTGCAACTGCAAGTCTGTGTTTACAATTGCGATCTAGCTATTGTCTTCTGTACTCTTTACCAGCTTACAACTCATGGACGGAGTTACAGTTGAGCCTCAACAAATTTGAATTCTAACGACTTTCCCGTCGTTTGTTTGACCAATCATTCAAGGTGAAATACGTGCGGATGGGAGGCGAACCCGGGGCTCCCATGAAGCACGCGTTCGTCGAGTTCAGCGAACAGCAGACAGTCGGTAACGCCTTTCAGTTCAATGGGACGCTGCTTGGCAGCCGGGCCATGGTCGTCTCACACAGCTCGACGGCCATCATCAAGCCTAGCCACCAGGCCGACCCTCGGCTCGGCGCCGAAAGCCTCCAATCGAAAGGTCAGACGAATAAGGCGCGCAGCCGATCACGGAGCAGAACGCGCAAAAGGTCACGCAGTTCGAGCCGCAGTCGCCGGCGGAGGTCGAGAAGTCGATCGAGGTCACGCTCGCGCAGCAAAGGCAGGGCCAAAAGAAGTCGCTCAAGGGAGAGAAAACGTTCGAGAGAGCGCAAGCGTTCCCGCTCGCGTAAGAGGTACTTTGACAGCGCAATCAACGACCTGCCGGATGTTGATGTCTTACTGTCATCGACTTTAAGGGCGTTGATACGAGATGCACGGTCATAGCAGACGAAAAATGTAGCGTCATTATGTATGAACGCGACAGATGGCAGAGTAGAGAGACATGATGCCAAACTTTGAGGCGGCAAAAATGTGGTGCACCTAAGCGTTGAATGTTCCGCTTAAAAGCGATTGTGCACTTGGCTGATGTTTGTCACGTTTATGATCCGTTTTTCCCGCTAATAGATTGTAAAAAAAACTAGAGAATGTTTGGCGGTGTAATTGGTTGCTACAAAGTTCTATTGTCGCATTCCTACGTGATGTAATCGGAAGAAACATCACTGTACTTCAGACTTGAGTGGAGCACATCGATTCTTCTTTAAACGTTTGGCTTATGTTTTGTCGAATGCTTTATCATTTTTCCAGATAAGACCATCAAGTACGACTGCCTATAAAGGTTATTATGAAAATCTGGACTATTTGCAAACCAGAGAACTTATTGAGATTGGCATGGACGGTTCAAGCAGTGCTCTATTGAAACCACAGAGGAATTTCAGCTATATTATACGCGTAGCTTCTTGTAAAGAGTACATGGATACGGGACCCTGATAAATGATCACATTTAAATAAATATTTAATTATCGTTATGGTGCCGTTTTAGGATCAAATAAGAACTGTCAAAATTGCTCTTTAAATCCACAACTTTAATATACACATTGGTAAATTTGTGGTTGCTATTTCTTTGATGATATTATAGATAATATCTAAAATTCACAAAAGTGTGTGGTCTACGCTGAAAAATTATCTCTTTCTAACCGAATTGTTTAGCATAACTCTTATTTACTCAGTATTAATATCTGCAATAATACTCGAAATTTTGTACATACACCCGACACGGACCATATTAGACGTATTCAGATGGAACTCTTGGATTGTTTAGGGGTAACAAGCTATTTGCAACAAGATGGTGCGAGCATTTCGTGCTATAGAGCTCCTCACCAATTTACGTGCGATCATTTGCGACCAATAATTGATGTTGTATTTTTTGTTGGAAGGTCTCGATCAAGGCGACGTTCGAGGTCTCGCCGTCGCTCGCGCGAACGTAAACGATCGAAGGACCGCAAGGATAAAGATTCCAAGGACAGTACTAAAGACAAAAGCAACGAGAAGGAAAAGAGCGCGAAAGAACGAAGTGGTGGTCCGAAAACACCCGAAGGAATGGGACCTAAGACTCCGCCGGATGACATTTCGAAGGAAGGTCCAGCACCTCCTCCAAACTCTGACTCTGAGGTATACTAAAAAAATCACATGAGTCAAAGCGAACCTCTAAGAATGTGATCTGTCGAAATAAATGTTCGACAGCAAAGTTTGAAAGCAATGACGTTCGCTACGGATTCTAACATTCTAATTACTGCTTAGGCCGAGTAGTCGGCACGACAATTTACACGCAATTTTTTTCAATTAAATAAAAACGGCCCATGACAAAGATGCAACTCATATGTCGCCGCGTATTCGGAGAAAATTTTTTTAGCGCTTGCAATGCAAGATTTGTTGCTAAATTATGTGATTATGTTCATATGAGAGTAGATTCCACCTCCACCACCTTCAGAAGACACCCAGGTCAGCTGTGCCGCGAGCGAAAGCGGCAGGGATAAACCTGATAAGAAGGAGAGGGTCAAAGAAAAGGAGTCTGAAAAAGACAAAGACAAAAAGGATAAACGAAGGAGTAGATCCAGGTATGTAAATGCAACACAAATTGCCGCTTCGCTCAGTTTTTTCCAGCGGAAGATTTTCTTTCGCCGAAAATCACTGACGGTCGATTTGCTACGTCAGAATTGACATGACAAAACGCCACGTGAAACATAACTGGCACTACGCTGAAATTATAGTGTTAAAATGGTAACATCATTATCCATTTAACTATAGAAATTAGATCTAAGCTGCTCTCGTGGTCTCTTAAGTACTTAATCTTGAATAGCGTGTATGAAAGCCTGCTCTATTTCTAGGTTTAACAAGGTATCTGAGTTTCTCCTATATCCAATCCGATTTGCTCTGTTCTAGATCCCGCGATCGCCGACGGCGTTCTCGGTCACGCGAGCGGCGAAGGCGAAGCGGTTCGAGGGCCATAAAGAAACGCCGCAGCCGTTCTGGCTCACGCGGCAAGCGGAGCCGTTCAAGGGACCGCAAGAAAAGATCGTCACGAAGCAGGTCGCGCTCCGTCGATCGCGCTACTCGGCCGAAGCGGTCTCGCAGCCGAGACCGCAAGAGGAAAAAGTCGAGAAGCCTGTCAAGGGACCGTAAGAGGGATCGTTCGAGAAGCAAGGACAGGAGGAAGAGGTAGGTCAATTAGCAAAGGTGTTAGCTCTAGAAGAGAATAATGAAAACATTTTCCTCTCAAACCATAGAAAGATGGTATGTGACCTGAAGGACAAAAAAACCAACCGAACAAATCATATAAAACTATAAAGAGATGACGGGCACATGCAACACAGGTGAACATTGGTCTGGTTAGATAAAAAACTAGTTTTCGTTTGTCGTCGTCGTGTGTGCCTACTAATGTATGTAAACATCCATGTTGGTTCATATAGCTGTTGTGGTTGTCGTTGTTAGTGAAGTGACATTCTATTGTCCTTTCAGGTCGCGGTCTCGATCGCTGTCAAAGAAGCCACCCCCACCTCCACCTAGAGACTACGATGAAGAGGAACGTGAACGTGGTGGTGGAGGAGGCGGAAGCGGAAGTGGTGAAGATCCTCACAACCCTGAAGCCGTAGCTCACTCGATTCTTGGGCCGATGGGCCCGAATGAACCACCTAGGGACCATCAGCCGTCGCCGCCACCACCACCCGGAGATGATATGGACCTTTCTGAGTGATTTGAGTCCATCACGTGTCGTCTATTCCCTGCTAAGCGATGCGAACCTCGAAATTTCAACAGAGCGAACTCGCAAACGTGCATACGTATATGAATAATATCGTTCATTATTATAACTATCGTAATTATTTTATACTGCCCTCTATACGAAAGTCATCTTTAGAGACAAAAATGTCTTGAACCCTAAATCCCGACTATACGCTTAAATTGGCAATAAATTGCTTCTGAATACTGCCGACGTGGTTGTTTACACGACTCTTCTGTTTACTCTCTCTACTTTAAGATTATAAAAAGAGGCCCTGGAGACGAGGGAAACTGGACGAAAACTGAACTAGGGGATCGAAACAGAAGCGAACATAAAAACATGGAAATGGAAAACAGCAAGGGGTCGCATCATACATAACGTACATATACGTTTATTATCGATACCTGCTGCGTATGAATTATGACTTTAGAAAATGGTGTGTCTTTTGACGATAACCAGTTGACGTATGTTGTCCTCTTGTGTAACTCAGGACTTTAGATTCGCATAAACTTCGGTCAGAGCTACGCCGATAACAAGCAATCGTTGTAAGACGTTTATAACTCGGTTCCGGATTGCTATTTATGGACAACCCAGAAGACACCTCAGCGATGCGCATAAATGTAAAAATCAAGAGGCTCTTCACTAAATCTCCCCAGCCGTTTGAATGTTTATGGTTTGAAAAAAGACAAATTATTTTCAAATCAGAAATCAGCACTGATGAAACGTGGATGGAGGACAATATAGATAGAGTTGGCAAAACATAGTACGGTTATGCCCTCAGTGCACGTGGGGAAGTATAGACACTCAATGGTAAACAAGCACACAACAGTGAATACACAAAACAGAATTTCATTGGGATGTATGAAAAAAAAAGGCCAGAGATAACAGTTGCATTTGGCTTGTTTACAGAAAATAAATACGAGCAAATGTATGCTGCATTATCAATCTCTCCTCTTTATTATCATAGCCTGTGGCAGCGAATTAATATTACCTCAGGTGTTTAAATCTCGGTCAGGTTTGCTATCCCAGCATTATCCGCCAACTCAAATAGGATCCTCGAAGCCGTGAGAGCTCAATTGCTCTTTTCACGGTATCTACTTTTGCTTTTTTAATGTCTTCAAAACTTTCATAATTCACTGTAGAGCAGAAATAATCACTTTGGGTCGTTAGCGAAAAGAAGGATGATAACATATTTCGATTTAAAATAAACTATACGATTATGATTTTTCAGTAAATGTTACGTTTAACGACTTCCTGTTCACAATATAGATATCACCTTGCTCGACAATGAAGTATCAAGTGCGTTTATATAGTTAAAAGTAAACTGTTGCAAAATACAACCATGGTTATTGCAAAATATAATAACTAAAAATCTCACACAAATGTCAATTCTTTTGTCCGTTGTGTGACTCCTTTCCTATCGGTATTTACATTGTTTTTTGCGTAACGCAATAATAAAAAACTTACCTTTTTTTCGTCATTAATGACGTTGCCATTGGTGATATGATAATAACATACCTGCATATATGTTTTTATATATCAGTATTGTACAGGTGCGCTTAGTCGTGTTGTTTGCAGTACGGAGCCCCTAGAGTGTAACCTATAAAACCTAGAACCATAATGTTCACTTCCAAAGTTGCATATCGTAATTTGGCAAAGCAAAAATCCCTGCGCGAATACCGCGTAACATTTGGCGAGAGCTTTACCAATTACGTCCAATGAAAGCTATTTCAATTCTAATCTCGGTCTCTAGTTCACCTAAGCCTAGCACAAGTTCATACTTTCTCAATGTGTTACTTCGATAAAAATTGTGTCAGGTTTGAATGGGAGGTCATTTCTGCAGTAAGACCAAACATTCGCTCATTCGTCTTTATATTTTTGGATTGAGCAGCTCGCATTTTGCGGTGACACAAAGTGAATGATGTCGGCTTCCATAAAATTTGATCCCCTCTTAGCGGCGGGTCTTGTTCATTCCGAAGACGTTAAGCAGTTTGCCGCGAGTCATCTCGTGCGCCTCGCTTTGACCAAGTGAGTAGGCGATCGTTTTCAGGTGGTCCAACTGAAACGGAGACTCAATTAGTAGCACAATTTGTATATATATATATATATATATATATATAAGCGTTGCTAAATACTGCCTGTTCGTTTGATCTGCGGCGATGTAAGTTTAGTCACTGACATTCGATTTGCGACAAGTTTGATTGTAAGTATAGCTGGATCAGACACACGTACGCAATTTACGCCATGTGGACCGGCGGGCGTGATTATCTTTCTGCTTACGAAACAAATCATAGGCGCTTACGTTCCATTTAAAAATGAGGCAATCTTAAGGAAAGAAAAAGGTCGCCTGGATTCCGTTCTATGGCGCTCTTAATTTCTCTGCCACCCTACTTAAACACGTGAGCCATGTAATAGGGTGTCGACATTCAATTTAATATTTAAACGGTCTTTGAGAAACAACAAAGACTTTTCGATGGTGTAAAGTAGCTCATTATATTTCATAACAGAGTATTATGCTGCGATACAATTTACCGACACAGCAAACAATTGAGTATTCCTTTCATAATGAGGCGCACGGGAATGTATCAAGGCACCGGGCTTGACGCGGGCGCGTGGGTGCATTGGTTTTATCCCTGCAGTTGCATAATTAGATTTACGGGATCCGTCTTACGAAGTAGCGCGAAAAGCGGTATCGTGGATGTTGAATATCGGCTGATGGTCAGCCCTAAAAATTATTTATACTTTTCATAATAGCAAAAGGTTTTGAGTTCCCTAAAAATCGGAAGAAAAGATAAATCTTAGTTTGGCCAAAGTTTCAGTAGTATGGTTTTTAAAAGTGCGTTATCTGCTTGCAACAAAATTCTTCATTGTCAAGATTTTTCACTGGAGATAGCTTTATCTCTCGAATCAAAAAGGTACAACAGGTGTTATAATATCATAAAAACACGCCACAATTACACCATTGTTTTTCGGTTGTTGCAGCTTCACTATTATATCATCGAATTACTAGCTAGCCGTAACGCCATTACTGAATAACGTTGAAACAGTTCTTGAGAAAAGGATGTACAGTCAGAAATCTAACAAGGCGTATCAAATGAAGGCTATCATTTTGTTAAACTGACATAGTGCTCTTAGTGATCCCACCCAAGGCCAACACATTAGATCGACGTAGTAACAACACGTACCTTCTCCATGAGCTCCTCGGCGCTCAGTTGAGCTAACTCCTGGAGTTCCTCTTGATCATCGTTTTTGAGGTCTTCCTCGTCGTTGACGTGCTCTCGAGTACGGTCACTCTGACAGTCACTCGATTGATTATGACTATCTGCTGATTTAGAGTTGGCTGCGCCATCGTTGTACAGCGGGTCACCGGAAGATTCAAGCCGACTGTAGCTCTCATCCTGGAGCAAAGAGTCCTCAAGCCTTGACGACTCGGCAAGCGGATCACGAAGAGTCTCACATTCGGCGAGAATATCCTCGCTCACCGAACCCTCCATGGCCATGCCATCACAACTGGCTGCACGTTTTTGCGTGAATTGAGTTCATACACTTTTTTGTGGTTACCCCATTTTTAACGCTGCATATTTCACAAACCGGCACAAAATACGTGCGCTTCAGCTGCCAATAATAGAGGTAATGTCTAAAAACACCCTTAGAGGACGTTTGAGCGCAACACTCAAAAAGGTGCATTGACTATGCAATTGTCATTTTTTTTTGCCACGAGCTAATCGAAAACTCCCGTGGTCCTCGTAAGCCCAAGTCAAGTAATGTGGCTCTTCGGCCAAATCTAAGACGTCTTCAAATTCTCATTGGGTAGACCTGTAGGCCTATAGTTTTTCACTTGTATTTAACAGGCAGACGAACGTCGCGACAAAAACACTCCCCAGATGATACCGGAGGCGGCTTAGATAATTTGAGGTTAGTTGCGGCTAGAGTTCACTTAGGCTGATAGATTCTGGTAGTTTTTGGGTTTCATGTCTTGCATTCTAGGAGCGCGTCTCATTGTATGGTGGAGGCCGTCAGATGGATTCTGAGGGGTGTTCCGCGGCCAGCTTTAAGTAATCAAGAAGATATGGCATTCGATTCCTTTTGGCGCCGAAAGTACTTCTCTTTCTTTAGTCACCAATAGATGGCGCTGAATGCACGTATTGTCCAATACGGTCGACTGAAGTGTCATTTATGACATTTGGTCAACAAACAGCCAAAGGCAGGCTGCACCCGTAGAAACTCCGCCAGCTTACTTGGAGTGATGTCGAGGCAACAAAATCTGGGTAGGCCTATAATTAGAATGTCTATGATTTTTGAAATTCGGCGCGCATTTCATCGTCAGCTGTTATGTTGCCTTTCTTGCAGTGTGTGCGAAAATTGGAACGAAACTCAATGGAGCAGCTGATCGAAAAGTGGGTTTCGTTCACGGATGCTATTAGCTGTCGATACTATTTTCCAGCTGACAGTAACCTTACCTGACAGTTTCACTCCTATTAGTTAGTAAACAGTTGTCATGACTGATATGCAAAATAAGTGAACATCACAGAACTTGTTGAAACGTCCTGTTTGGTGTGTTACCTTTCTAACTTGCTGTCACTTGATGAACTTTGAATTCGTGACAGAGAGAAGAATTCGAGGAGCGCACAATTGAGTAAACTATTTTTGCCGAGTACCAATTGCCCGGTAATTACCTGCATTGCAGTTTGCCTCGTAATATACGTGGTTACGTCCACCAATTTCCAATGGCTTCAGGTGAAGCGCAGACCGCTACTATCACCTCAAATGCTACCGGCTCCGGTAAATAATTTAGTAATAAAGGTACTACGTTAGAGTTATAACGATAGAAAGAACCGCGCATGTTTTTCATGCTGGATTGGTTTTGGCCTGAGCTTTATCAGTGGGGGGTCGACTTAGTTCGCACCAACGGCGAACTATGGTTTTGGATTGTGGCCACGTCCACTTGTGCCCAGTGATTTGGGATCTAGAACTTCTCATCCTCTCTCTTTTCCGAACCTTGAAAGAAACTGGTTTTTTGTACGCGCGGCGTGTTTTTTATTTGAGCCTCCGCTTAATTAACGGTAAAAAAATATAAAATAATAGTGCCAAGCATATTAATTTGATTAAGTTATTTCTTATAATTATAATAAACTCATAAGTGTTTGTCCATATTTGGCCGAACTCTGTATCTGAACATACCCTTGTCAGAGGTTATTGTCGTTTGGGGAAGTATGCCTAAGATGCTAACGCTATGTTCTCTTTCAGATAGCGTATCCTTTAACAATAAATTTTTGTGTTTAGTAGCCCTTACGGTAAATTGACACGTGTGAGACGGGGATAGGCGCGAATAGGATAGTTCTCACTAGCCTATTCGGTAATAAATTTCTGTATCAATGTAATTTTGATTGTCTTTCCCGTTCGATCTCTCACATTCACACTTGCGGTATGCCCCAATGCACTTGCGGTAACACACTCTATCTGCTGAAGGTCAACTGCAGCAATTATTCTTTTAACGTATTGACGAATTGAAGTAGACTAAAATATACTCCACCGATGACAAGTTACATCAGTTGACGCAATACGAATATTGTCATGTTGGCACAGGTAGAAACAAGGTCGCATTGGCGCCGGGGCACTCCTTGATAGACTGGATTAAGTTGGCGCACAAAGAAGACTTGGCGGGCACTGGCGGGAAGACACTCCGCGTTACTCCGGAGGAGCTGGAAAAACATTGCACCCCTGATGACGCATGGATATGTATAAAAGGTAGGCAGATAAACAAGCCAACCTTCACTGACAAATCTGCGGTAAATTTTCATCAGTACAAAGGTTGTCGGCCGTACTGCAGCAGTAAAGGGGGCGGCGTAATTTAAAAGCTAGGTGAAAAGTAGAATAGTTCTTTTGCTGTGTATCAAATCGTAACAAGGCTAAGGAAAATGACTCCTATAAGTAAAATTATTTAAACACAAAGACAGGTCGTTAATAAAAAAATTTCTTTGTATTCAAATTAATGCACTGCATATAGGGATGAGGGCCATATTCTGATACGAAACTGTTTGGTTTTGACAGACCTTGATTTGGGTATCTTTTACTAATCCGTTCTTGAAGCATCCGTTATTGTTGACTATGGATTGATAGAGGCTGAACGGACACTCGTTCTTAGGAATACTGTTTATTAGAAATAAAGTTTTAGTTTGACTCTAATAAAGACATTAACGTATTTTATCATATCGGAAATTCACGCGTGAAAACTGGCTAGCTAGTAGCTAGATTTTAAGGCTGATTGTGCTTTTAACATAAGGGAACCCCTGCAGGGCTTGTCTGATATCTATCACGAGCTAACTTAGGCATCATTTAAGCAGCTTCTCGATTTGATTGAATGTTTTCGCCTGATGTACAAATGAGAAATTTTGTTATCCCAAAGAATAAAAATAATTAAAAATGGCACGATTTACGAAAACCTCGGAGAGTGATCTGTACAGACTTCGCTAGGTGTACGAAGACAATGGAGGAATTCACGAATGTTGACGAGTGATCAATTTCGGAAACTTTTCGAAGCTTATACAATTTAGGCCAGCCAATAGGAACAAATCGCATTCGGCACAACAGTCTCGGATAGCGTACCTAAATGACAAGTGACCACTTAGCATCGTCGACGTGTTCACAATGTCAGTCGCAAGAAGTAGTATTTATAACTTTAAGTTTTTATAAAGCGGTCTAATAATATGTATTACCAAATACATTCACTGTCCTATTTATTTACAACAATTTTGAAATACGACACATTTGTTAATAAAACGGAAATCACATAAATCTTTTATTTGCTTCAAGAGACAACAACCGACTTCTGTATTGAGTACATTTTTCTATTGCACACACATGCACACGTGTATCTGCAGGCATAATGTTTTTATGGTTAGCAAGAAAAAATAGCCTAAAAACTACTAAGATGTGATCAGTGGATCTAGCTCTGGATAGCCTAGCTAAGCGTGACGTTTACCAGCGAGAACTTCAGCGAATTGCTTCAACGCGGCTCCGAAAGATGGATGACCCGAGAGGCCCAAAAGTCCTGAAGCAGATGGCGAGGGCGGACCCCTAATCCGGGCCGCTGACGGATGTCGTCATCTTGTCCCATTGTCTGTCAGCTTAATGGTAGGTAGTTGGTCAGAGGGCATCGGGCAGCACCTACGTGAACGACTTACGATGGTGTCCTTTAACAGCATTCTTTATGTGAGTGTCCTACGCAAGTTGAAGCTGGATACGTGTTTTAGCCACTGATTTGTCCGGCATTACTTCAATGACTCGCATCGGCTATAATAAAAAAATGCCGGCTTTAGTTTTGCTCTTGTTGAGAACGGTGACGTGATTGGCGGGGTGTAACAGCCGAAATCCGGTAAAATTACATTATGTTGACCAATGCTTTTAGTAGTGTCACCGTTAAAGGTGACAATGTTATTTAGTGATAAATAAAAGGATCGAGGCAGCTCTTTAAAATATTTATTGATATATTAACTTTCGGCATGAATGAATTCTTTTCTAGAAGGAATGCTAGAGCTTTTTTTGATTTTGACATTAGTAGTATCAGTTGTTTCAACATAATGTGCAATCGACTCTAAGTTAACACACCAATACCGGCTCGTTGTAACGAAAGCGTATATCCTATTTAAACTTATTTAATAACTACGAAACGACGGGGTCGGAGTAAAGCTGGTATCCGACGTAAATACATATAAAAAATATGAAGTCTTTTTCAGGCACTTATATTTTTTGCATACTTCTAGTGGACCTTACAGTGGTCACTAGTCGTTCAAACGAAATAGCTCTATGATTATTCCTTCTGCAGAGGGCCCTACTTCATTAAGGGTAACGTACTCAGGTTCTCGGTATACAATTTAATGTTTGTTGAGCTGTCGAAGTCCTTTCTTACGCGGACCAGGCCATATTTGCGTTCGGATAACTGTTTCTGTGACTTCTCGCTGAAAGCAGATCACTCAGAAATCAAAAAAAATTAAAAGGGCATCTTGAAGAAAGTTGCAGAATTTAAGCATAGTTAGTGAGGGGTTACTAAAAATTATTACTAAATATCTTTGGATATATTTGGATTATTTTCTTATAGTTCTCCTCTAGAACAACTCGGTTAGTCACATTAAGCCATTTTCCCGTGCATCCCTAGTATATCACTTAGTAATGGCAAGACCAACTACTTGTATTTTTACAGAGCGTAATTCGATGTCAGTCGTGTTTGAAGCAATTAAGTGACTTTGACTTATAACAGATATAAACACTTGGTGCAATTGAGAGAATTGCAAAAGTGGCCTAGATAAACGATCGATACAAAGTCTACAGAAGCTAAAAGGTTTTAGCTCATTTGTACCCGTATCATTGGTTTAAAAACACATATGCGGAGGCGTTATCTTAGACATGTAACGAATAAATTCGGGCAAGTAAATTTCTGTTAGGGAACTGGAGTAATCTCCTTCATACAATCGTTATTTGGTGTGCACCAGAACAATGTGCTAACCGGGGAGTTGACTCGGAGGAATTTAGTATTGACAGGGACCGACCACATCGTGGCTTTCTCTAATTAGTCAATTCAATAATATATATATATATATATTATTGAATTGACTAATTAGAGAAA
>MNPL01005913.1:0-12971 GCA_002081605.1 Tropilaelaps mercedesae
TATATATATATATATATATATATATATATATATATATGAATACCTCTTGTTAGTAAAAATCCATCTCTTCAGACTGCAAGAATTTTAGTGCACGGATGAAAAATGTACATTGGTAAATCGATCATATATGGAAGTCAGTGGTACGGATTTCCAGGTGGAATTAGTTTAACGGGTCCTTTTACAGGAAATAGAAATAAGGCCTCTAGTATAGCCTTGGAAACTGCAAACTCGGAAGGCTGACCGAATATTGGAAGGGATAAAATATTTAGAGCGAAGAAAGAACAATTGACAGCCTGGCGACCCTAATGAATTTAGCTTTTTAGAAAGGTTGAACTGGACCTGATTATAGAAAAGAGAATGTTCTAAGCCAGCTTCTAAATTTATGTTTCTATTTAATTTGGCTCATCTCTTGAAGAAACGCTATATATATTCAGGAAACGAAATTCAAAGGATGCTTAAACAATGGGTGCAAAAAATGGGAATGAAATGGGAAAATATTAATTTTATAAGCTGCGGATATAGGAAGATGTTTATCCACAAACTTGGTGTCCATCATTCTTATAGAAATTTGTTGTATTAACACTTTTAAGAGTATCTATAGGTCGTATGTTTCTCAACTGTTTTGTCAAATATGAAGAAGGTGTGAACACTGAAATAAAACATAAGGTGTCGTTACTTTTGTAAGGTCCTTAATAATAAGTAAATCTGATCTTGAAGAATTTATTAATCTAGGATATTGTAATTAATAGTGCTTCCGGTTTCAGATTATGACAGACTGAAGCGGCTAGGTAATTTATTATTCAACGTGTATGCTTAAGAACTCAAAAAGCTTCCTTTAGTAATTTTGCTGATCTACGTTGACAACAACGGTTTCTATTGTTATGAAAATAACTCGAAATAAAAAGGGTTGTTTAACCCTCTAATTTAATTGTATTGGAGCAAAGTGCTATTCATGTGCGCAACGCATTTTGAGTGCTACGAATTGCCGTGAGTTCGCTTTTAACGCTAAAATCAGCCTAAATGTAACCACTACGATTAAGCGACGAACGCTGGATAATTGCATTGGCGTTAGGTAAATGTATCCTCTGCCGTAGTAAGATCCTCATTAGTACTACAGCGGCTTGCGTTGTGCAGCTCTTGGTCCTAGGGATATCGCTTTCTCCCGAAATTTGTCTGCACAGTGCGCTTTAGAAGGAAGAGAACTGATTGCCACTTGACACACACGAGTCGTAAAACGTTGCCTAGAGCACTAGGAACTGTAGATTGTCTCCGACGAAGCAGTTGTAATAAACTTGGATCAAGGTTACTCAAATTTTACGACTCACAGTTTCACGGAATATGTATTTATTCGTCTGACTTCTCCTTGCTCAGAAAAAAAATATGTCAATATGCCATGATCTAACCTGATTTACCGTAGTATCATGAAGAATGTGGCTGCGAAATTATTAACTATCTCCTGATGCGGCCACAAAATTGAGTAATGTCGTTTAAGTTTTCAATATATTGATGTGAAATTTAATCTGCACACATAGAGTTGCACGTGCATTTTGACAACGTAACTTTGAGCGGTAAATTGCTGCAAATGGCCCGCCCAAGTTTTTTATTTGAAATCAAGACCTGCCGGAGTATGACCCGTTCTTTGCGGTAATTTCTCATTCCTTGGGGGCGCCTCAGACGCCATGAGTGCGGGTTCGATTACACTGATGTATGAAGAGAAACGGCATTTCGTCCGTCCTGAGCAAACAACTCAAGAAACAAACTTTCTCGTCAAAACCCTGGGGTAAAAGCCAACGCCCCTGTTCCCGTTGGTGGCACAGAAGCTAGCGCGTTGGACCTCTTTGAATACTCCGCATCTACGGTCTAGTTAAAATCTAGTTGAGAATTTGTAACTAAGTATAATCGACGCGACTCTCTGGCGTTAAAAAACAGACCAAGTAAATAAGGACCATGATAATTTAGGCGGGCGTTCGACAGATTAGGTCAAACCTCGGGTGGACGCCTAAATTTAAATTTGATTAAATATTAGAATGTACTGTGGAGGTAATCGGATGGCACAACTGAAGTTACTATTTTTTCTTGCGGTAAATCCATTACTAATCATGGAGTGTTTAAATGAAAGCGAATGCGAGTTACCATTAAGTCAAATTCGTTTACAGAACTTTGTCGCTGCCTTCCCGTGCTTGGAGCCATAGATGCCACTCTAATATGTTTTGTAATAACTTTATTGCTACTGGAAAGCTGCTGTTGTGAATAAGAGAACAACACACAATGATAAATACCGAAAAAGCGTTGACGGCCACGAACAGATCAACTATACATTAACCATGTTAAGACATGGTTAAACGTTTCCTAAAACGTTTAGTCATGTCTTAATCGCCCTCGCAATCTAATATCATTGAATTACAAAAACGTATACCATGCATGCTTAAATTAGCGAGATGTGTACTTGACGCTATTGCGGGCTTTTACACTCGTTTACAATATTTGATTATGGTTTTTGCTGTCAATGCGCTTAATCTCGGTTAAAATAATTTTTTGGTGGGTTTTCAGGAGCCGTGACATTTTTTTATTTTCCTTCAAGGAGGGAACTTTAATGTATGGGACGTTTCTTTATGAAAGAGCACTGATGTCATCAATTCTCCCACCGGCATCGTGGGGACATACCCCTTAACAAATGCTATATTTTCAGACGCAAAAGAAACTTCCGCGAGTATTTCAGAGGCACAGGCAGGAAAAATCACCAGAACAGATATCTGAGGTGGCCAAGAACGGCAATGGAAATAGAGTCATGGCTTTATTTCAACCGCGTCTTTCTTTTTAATTGCAAGTTATGACTCACACTTTCTAGCCTCACCCTTCCCAACCTCAACTAACGTTCGTGGCTTCTGGAAAGCGGAAAAGCGGTGCCACAAGTTTCTGCATTAACAGGTATGCGCAGGTTCTGTATATGGCCTTTATTGATAATTGCTGACTTATGGGTACATCCGTTTTATTTCGGAAGAAACGGTACGTGCAAGTAGAGCTATTCTTGGCGTTGTGGTGGGTGGTAATTTTTAATTTATAACAATTTCCCGCTACTTTTACCGCTTTACTGCCATTCCACTGCAGCCACCGTCAGTTACCAGGGAACTTTGCCTTACGTTTCAAGGGCTCCTTTAAGACTGCTAGATTTCGACGGTTGTTGGTAGAGGTCATAGGTTGACGGCGGCTGGCGCTTACCAGGTAAGCAACCGGACATCACCAGCCTGCATAATCAACGAAAGTTTTAAGCATTTGCTACGATATTAGATAGGGAGACCAAGCACCGATATTTAAGAGTACGCGCGTCACGTCGAACGCTGAAGAACACATCGATTGTAATCATTTTTCTTTCAACAAATAACTACAATCGGGTGCGCATGAATGTTCACTGCACGCCGTTGAATTTGGCACCAATATATCCGACTCGTTTTGCCAATAAAAAGCCCTCCGGTTGAAGTGTTTCGAAGACGAACCTCTGTCGTCGATGCCCGCAAAAATTTGAACCTATATCGTGCTTCTGTCCATGTATCATCATATCCTCCGCAGCGACGACCAGAGTGGTATAGCTGGCGGTAGTGAAAAGGATTTCCTTACTAGCTTGTGGCGCCTGTGTGACCTCGAGGCAGTAATAATTAAAAACCGCCTTTTTCTTCGCCGGCGCCCAGTCCTAGTCATTCTTCTTAATCGCAACCATTCTTATTTTATTTTCATTCACGTGACTCTTTCTCTTGCGCCGCTTTTGGTTTTCTTACTGTCCCTATCTAAGTCGTCTTCATCTTACTTTGTACTTACTTCGTAATTCGCTTGGATGACGGCATCGGGCAATTCTGGGTCGGTCATACAGCAAGCGACAACGAACTGAGGACCTTCTCCTTTTCGGGCCATTATGGGTCAACGAAGCTCCGCAAATGATGATGGTCATCATCAAAGCACCGGTTCTGGGCAAGTCTGGAAATGTTTAAGGAGAGAGACTAAGCCATGCCCTTGCGGAAAGCCACTGGATAGGATCATAGATCAAAGGACGGAACGAGGACACGTATATATGAACAGTGAAAAGAGGCGGAAATGAGAAAATAACTTAGGAGCGTAAACCTAGAGCAGCAGTAGTCGAAGTGGCGTGGTAGGGCGTGTCGGTAAACTGCTAACTTACAAACTGTTTTTCTTCTAACTTGTTGACGCTGCACTAATATAGCTGTGATACAGTATAGTTAGACCTACAAAATATTAATAAAAATTAATAACTATTCGTATATACATCTACTTCGCATTCCTCGTCGCATGATTAATGCCTAGGGGCAATCACGTACATCATGCTCTATTCTATCAAGTTTATTTTTGCGCTCTTTTTTATCAATAATAAAGGTGTTGCTTATATAGAATGATCCGTTTGGTCTGATACTAAACTTCAATTATTTCTTCTCTAGGGCTGAAAGCCCCTCTGCCTTTCTTCAGATATAAAGGAAAGCTAACTCTTATTCCAAATGTGACCCAAAAAAATTCAAAGGGGCTGCATTTATGTCATTGTGCAAAAACACAGCAAGTGTAATGTAAAATAGTGATATAGAAGAATCATGCATGTCTTTACGTTATCTTAACATTAAATTATTCATTGATTAAGGAAATATTTTGAAGCAATATAATAGACATGTCCATAATTATACGCATGGAAAAAGGCACATAGAAATGTTTTATGAAGATTGAAGTAACAAACAAATATTTCAACCACAAGTGTCTGTACACTTGCTTAATATCCTCTGATATTGTTGGACCACCTTTTTTATACACGTAGAATGTGCAACACAATGCGTATGCAAGTTACATAACTTGCAGTCCCATATAACACATTGGGGTTCTTCAATAGCTCAGGGACTCCGCAGCAGTTATGTGTGATTGAATCACTAAAAAGCCAGCCTATTGGATGTCAAGAACCGTCGCTGCCTGACATAATGGTTAAATATATAGCCCAACAATCGATTGTGCTACTAGGCGCCCATATTCAGCAAGTTCTCAGTTGCAGCAGTTTGAAACTTCCGAAGCCAAATGCATATGTATCGATTCGTCATTCTCCCACGATGGGCGTTACCTATCTCCTAGAAAGTGCTTCGTGCACACATAATGTATTTTGCTACCTTCTAGTTGCCAAGCAGAAATGATGTAGCACTTCAAATATGCAGATCGACGTTGACTATCATTTGGTCAACATTTGGTAGATACGTCGAGCCCAGCGTTTCGCTTGGATCGTTCCCGCACGGCCAATATGACTACCTCCTACATGAACCCGTTCGGTTCCAGAAGAGTAAGCGTTTAGGAAAGGAACGTCGAGTAGTCACTCAGCGTCAGTTAGAACGACAGGCTCATCGTCCGTTAACGGGGTGACAGTCGGTTGTCCAAATCAAATTTGAATATTACAACCGGTCCACTATGCCCTCGGTCTTCTTACTCGCTCGGTAGGTAGTTTCACCCTACTGCTAATATTACGCATTGCCATCCGATCTTCTTCCGCTTCTCAGCGGATAGCGCTCAAAAACGATATCACCGCGCGCTAGGGCACGCATTTTGGGGCATGCTCCTTATTTTATTTGAAGACGTAGCACTTGCGATTGTACTACTCTTTCATATAGGCCTGTGGAAGAAAACAAGAGTGGAGCAGGGAGAGGTTACGGGGATTGCGTTTGAAATTCTGCCCCGTTGACTGGCCGACGCGCGTCATCTTAAGTGAAACACGACCTGATTTACGACATAGGCGCGGCCGGAATGGGTTCAGTCGACGCGGCAAAGACTGCGAGCAGCCAAATGAAAGTAGCGAATTTTAGAGATCATCTCATTTTTGCCGTTTTCGCTGCTAGTGGCTTCGTGGTGTAATTCAAGACGCGGCAAAGGGGAGGCGGACGTCAAAAAGGTGCATGTTGAAACCAAGGCACCAAAGAGAAGCAAACGTATGAGGAAAGTTAGACTAGTAACGAGTCGTCACTGAGAAGAGAGGCCACAGTCGTTTCAACAAGAGAAACGGAAAAGAGACCGAGGGATGAGTACGAGACGATGCTCGAATAAAGGATAGCTAGTTCAGGGCGAAAAAAGAAAAAACTGCACGAGACAGTTCCTATAGTTAAGCTATGAAGAAAACCAAGAAGCGCGCTATTTGATCTAGTTGTGTATCGAAATTAATCGAATCGGTACATAAGGCGATGAAAGTCGTGACCTAACATGCGGTCGCCAGAGATCGTATGGCTTAACTTGCTGGACGACACTGCTGAATCTAACTGCCTGTAAATATAAAAAAAACGCCTGCTACATACATAGCCGGCCTACAAGGCTTGGGAAGTTAGAATGCGGCAATTTGAACTATTCAGAGAGAAAAATAGAGCCATATCAGGATGGGAGAGCGCGATGGGGTCGTGCAAAATATGCTTCTAAAGTAACATGAGCCTCTCAAACTCGTATGCCTTATCATTTCCTCTCATTTTATAAAAAAAGTATTAAATCGAAAAGAGTGGCGAAACTCCTGCATCAGCACGAGATCTTATAGGTAACAGCGAAGTCAAGCGAAACCAAGCTCGTTTGGGGACCTCTCCTATTTGACGTCGAGAACTGTCCTCGCACTCAATTTTGTATTGATTTCGTGCCGCCGGTGTCAGCCTGAAGTACTGTTCGTCTTTCCCGGTTCATGTCTGAACTAGATTGCTAATTATTTGCATTATTTGAGCTTAGTTTGGGATTACATTATGAAGAGAGATTGTTCAACAAGAACTAATAAGATATTTAAAACTACTATATAGATAAAATATCAACATATGATTTTAATAATTACAGCATATGATTCTGGGAGCAACAAATAAAATGAACAATACATGCGAATAAATTGAATGATCTTGCTTTCGTAGACCGTTACTTCCCTAGCATTTCTACTCCTTAGTGTCTTTCAGTCTCACACTTTAGCTAACCGACATGGCCTCAATGTTGCGTCGGTGGTTAAGGCCGTATAAGATGAAAATTAACCGTTCGATATAAAGTGACAGCTTATAGACGTTTTTGTAGTAGCCGACTGTCCGCGCATATTAGACAGATTATAAATCCAACCAGGCACTTTTCCGGTGTTTCTCGCTCAGGAACATAAAGGAAGCGAAGCACTACATTACCGTCGTTTCCTTGCGTTTCATTCAACATTTAAGCAAAACATCTTAACAAAGGTGCCTAAATACGGCGTCTCTGCAGTGTGAGTGCATAAATTTGGAGGTTGGTCGAGGGCAGTGACAAGGGTCCAATCTGCTGAATGACACGTACGCTCAGCTCTAGGGATGAATCGCTGGAGGAGCGAATTCCACCTCCGGTCTGGTATCAGACCAAGCACAATCAATTCATCCCTCGGACTCTAAGAGTAGCCAAACGCGTGTCAGTCGCAGGATGCTTCCGCTACTATTTCCGGTGTATACGTTTGCTCTGCGGAACGATATACGATGTGGGCAGGACCAAAATGACAGCAGAAGTACCGGCGTTGATTAAGCTTGCATATTACGTGCGAGTGGCTAGAAGGGGGCCACTTCTGCACAAGCATAGCGAAGTTAGATTGACAGCCGTTGGCAGCTTCAAATGACAACATGAGTGGAACAACAAATAGAAAAATACGGGCACCCACTGATGTCGCAAAAGCGATGGGAGGTATTTTTTGTAAAACCGATTACCGAACATTGTTAGGGAGTTGATGACTATTTGGGAAAGCACTGATATCTAACGCTTTTTTAGGTTATCTCTTCGATTCGATCTGCATTCCCAGAACTAAGTTTAATGTTACCTATGTTGATAATCTAATTTGTTTTCGTGGCATATTGTCAGCGACATCTAGTCCCAACTATATCTCAGCCACGTTATGGCCGGAAATTGACCAAATCGACGTGTATAATGCACGCTTGTTTACGTGCTTTGTAATCTTCCGACCAGCGTTTCGTTAGATCCTTCAAGGAGACCAAGTCTCTTGATGAGTGCTGTGAAACAGATTGACGAGTTTCCATTGCTCGGTGACTTCCACGTGCACGAACAGGTTAGACAGGGCTCATTCGCCCGAATGGAAATGTTACGTGCCTAGAAGCATAGAAACGCCTTTGCGACAGTTGTCGTGCGCTCTCTAGATACTTTTTCAGTTCTCGAGATTACAGTCTCTTCTTTCGAATCGACACCGCTCTTTTGACATCCGAAAGGTGAACGAGGTTTTAGCGAAAATAGATGTTCAGTAGCTATTTGAAGGCATCATTTCGAAGAATGGACATTTTGAGCCTTTCAACGTGACTTTAACCTAACCCTATATAATCTAACGAACTTCGTAGCAACCACATATTCATGGTCTACCAGCTGAATCTCAGTGCGCCCTCCATTTGCGTATCGATCAACCCACATCGGTAGCTTTCAAACTCCATTGATAAATAGTATACGTCGCGATTTCTTGGAGTTAGTCGAACAGCGCCAGTTCATACGCACTGGATGAATCGTCAATCGCAGCTGTCGAACTGGCGGCATTGTATTACCATAACAATGTCTGTAAAAGCAAGCCAGTTTCGTGGTGCATCTGCTTATCATACCTCGGTGGGTGTCGATGTTGACATATACCGGAGTGATGCGCCACCTCGTGATAGACGACCAACAAAGTCGTCCCATGTTGCCTACGTACTGTATATACGTCAGTAGCCATACGGCTGTGTCCCTATGAATGAGAAAGTCGCTTGCTCACCAGCATACGTGCAGACAACCTAGCTTTCTCTATACAAGCACTTCGAGAGAAGGCGCGAGGCCTACATGCTGCCTCTACATGTTCGTTTGCGGCTAGCCTCAATGACGCAGCTTCGCGTTCGCCCTGCAAAGAACCCTTATAGGCGCCTATCACCGGTTGCACGGTTGGTTTAGCTCAGGCCTCCAGCAGCGGAAGTCACAAGCGAACGATGAGTCTAAATCGATGCCGACGATTTATTAGACCAAATATCGAATTTCTCCTCCATTATCGAAACGAAATATACGCCTCACCAGACAGATCTCTTTAAGACTTACAGGTCGATCAAAATACATGTACTCACTACTAGTTGACCTAACATGACATAAAGACGTGACCGTTAACAGTGCCAAAATGAATATCGACAAGACGATATTTATTAAAAGGCCTTAGACTTCTATTGGTGTTGGGGACAGTGTCTTTCTGCTTGTGAAGAGCAATCGTATGGCACCATCAGCTACGACAGCATCCGACAGATGGGACGCAGTTAACGAGGAAGCCGAATCTATAGGAAAGTTCTTTCGGCTCGCTCCTTAGAAGGAGATGTAGCCCCTCTCCTTAGAAGGAGGATATCGACACCCGGTACAGCGACGAAAAGTAAAGTCTTTCGCCCAGACGATGCCTGAGGCAATTGCCATCCCCTGCTGCAAACTCAACTAAACTTACCACCCGGTTGAGTTGGACGCGATAAGCTAATTAATGTCCCAAAGTTGATTTTAAACGTCATACACTTTTGCTGGTTCACAACTTGGTCCAATATTGAACCATCAGCGCCGGAATCTTTGCCAACCTGATCTTGTTATGGCTCTAAATGTTATTGTCTTACTAGATCTTTATCATTAATGCCTACGTGTTCGGGGATAGGTTGTTATAACTTCATTGCAAGGCAACAAATGCAGAATTTAGTAGAGATTCTACTTTCAGGTCCTTTAGGTCGAAAACTTCTTCTAATTTTTATGTACTCAGGAAAATGGTTCTGGAAGCATTCCGAAATAATGCCAATGGTGTCGACACAATCAAACAGGTTAAGCACACTCAAACTTTCTAGCGTCGCTTTTGCGGCTGTGCGCTAGTTTTTTTCAATATAATTGAACCACTTTAGGGGAAGTCTCCAGCGCGTGGACGAGGCGGATAGTCCCAGACCATGACTATATAAACATTTTTGAAGACTTAAGTTTTCAATGCTAAAATTACAGTTCAGGTCTTGACACACTCACTTTAGACAAGTTGTAACGTCTGTGCGTAAAACTCATGTAAGCTCACGAAGAATGAGGAAATATGTATTTCAATCGGGCTGGAATTAATCAGCTCTCAATGGCGGTCACACAGCCATGTACACATGAGGCCATTCAGCGGAGATCGGCTAGATTCTCTAGACAACCACAATAATGCCCCCCGCCCCTTTTTATAGTTGAAGTCCGATTACTCACAAAACGACCTGTGGCTATTCGAGTTAAACATCGACTCGACACACAATGAGGTACCGACACTTAAATGCTGGAAAAGCATAAACTAGCACCGGCCGATCTACGCCGGCTAATCGCTCTCTAACGTCGAAGGGTGTCTCTAAGCATGCCAGTTTTGAAGTGTCAATTGGTAAGAGATCATTGTTCTTTGCAGTGGTTGCTTCACCGCCCACCCTGAGCAAAATTTGCAATGCTTGAGATGATGCGCTTCTTTCGTTAATGTTTAAACTGTCTTTGCAAATTTAAAATGTTTATCGTAATCTCAAGATGTGATATAGCATGACAGACGTGCCGCATTGAACAAAACAAATTGTTTCATCCTATAATCGTTGTGCTCCCTCAATGTATACAAATGTTTTACGTTAGCGTTGCTTTTGTATTCTATTTTCACGCTTAATTAAGTTTTCGACTTATTATGTTTAGCGCACGAGTTTTTAGGACGTGGTGTTGCTAGTGGCTATTTCGACTTCAAAGTTTCGCAAGTTCGAAAAAGCTGTGAGTTGACCATCCACTGTATGTTTAGACAACGAAATGGTCGAGAAATCCGAAATATGAGCAGAGCTTGATGTATCCTGCGAAGGTAGAAAAATAAGATTTCTTGCAACCCTTATTTGCACGCACCCGTAACTATCGAATTACAGTCATTAGAAATCTGTTCTTGACCAACTACAATGATGATATCTTTCAATAGCAGCCCGCTTCACTTTCCCACTTTTGCACGCGAGATTATTCAATGCCACTTTTTTTCTACTTTTTAAGGCTATTCATTTAAACTATGATTTTTTTAAATTATGGCATCAACTTTAATTACAATTATAAACCGAGCGTAAATATATTTTATGTGATTTCCGTTATCAAAGCTCTCCAAACGTCCTATCGCAATCAAATTTAGGTAAAAAGAGAATTTAAGTGAGTAAGAAGCGATTGGTTCCACCGACAAGGTGCTCAGACGATCCAAATGGGAAGTATCCGTGGGAAGAAGACTAAACGATTGCCACTGCGCCAAGGCAGGCAAGCGAGATGTAAAAATTGAACGAATACTGCTGCATACATCGACAGTTAAATTTCTCCGAAATTTAATGCCTATACTATTTAGGTCGAACAAAAAGTAGCTACACATTTTAAAATATTCTTATAATTGCCTGTTTCAGTCCCCGCTAAATTTTTAGAATATGATTATGGTCGATGTTAACTATTCTATTATTTACATCCCAAGTTAACATCAAGCATATATATATATATATATATATATATGCTGCACACTTATTGTTAGTAGATACCTGGAGCATATATATATATATATATATATATGCTGCACACTTATTGTTAGTAGATACCTGGAGCACCGAGTTCTGCATTTAAAGGTGTAGAAACGTAGATTCTTGAAGAAGGTTATTATTGATTCGGTTTTGTCAGTGGCTACCTCCATTAGTCAAGATACAAGCTGCCCCATAGCCATAAATTTGCTTTCGCCTAATTTTTGCGCAGTCAGGGTCCGCTCGTAGGTATAAATTCTCTTGGGTTTCGTCTCCCAGGTGCCATATGAAATTCGTCGTTCGTTTTGCTATATGCTTCCTTTTCTTGTCGACTTCATTCCTTTTCGTATACACACAATCTTTTTCTTCTTTCTATCTTTTTCTTTTACATTTCCTTCTGGGCTCCGCGTCCCTTATCCCCAGCCTTTCGGTGCTTTTCTAGGCGGTCGACTAGAGCTGCTCACCTTTCCGCAACGTCCGTCCACCACAAACAACATGCCTCCCTTCCCTTCCCATGCACTACAACATGAGATATACATACGGGAAAGGTCGGTCCACCAAACACGAACGTCGCTACGAATGAAATAAATGTCTGTTTGCTTCCATCTCCGAGGGCGCTTGTTCGTTCGTTCGTTCGCCGAGTCCATGGCTTTTCCACTATTCCTCGTGCGCTTTTTCGCCAGCGTCTCCGCTTAGACCTCTCCGAGCTTTCCGCGCCTTTCGCGCGGTGAAGCCGCTTTTTTCTGGAACATCACCGTATAGCGGTTGGTGATTCTTTCGTTACATTATATCTCCACCTCCTCTCCCTGCTTGCATTTCCTTCATGCAGTCAGAAGGAACCGTGCTCCGGACGGGGCTGTACCGGTACGTCGAATGAGGATACGAACTGGAACGCGGTTTGCACGCAAGGCAGACGCATAACTGGCCGGTCACGAAAATCCTTCATATCTGATCCCTCGTCCCGAGCTCCGCACACCGTTCGACCGGGCTTCGCATGCCCTTACCTTTCTCCTCCCACAATGTTATAATAATGATAACAGCAAAGAAAGCGAGTGAGATGAGAGGAACTGGGATGGGGCAACAGAAAAATATTTATGACGTTCACATATATATTCCCTCTGGTCTATAGCATTGGTGTCCATGATATTGCGAGTCGCGACGATGCCGTTGCCTGCTTGTTTCGTTCGAGTTACGTTTACATTCTGTACAGAGGAACAGCAGAAAGCTCATGTTGCTTCAGTGTTGCACCCCAAGCCGGTCTTCCTGCATCCGAACCATGTTTGCTGAGAAACCCTAATATCGTCACCATCAACTCACAACGCACGCACGTTTACGTAGGTACGCCGCTTCAGCGGAGAGTGAATGGAACGGGAGCATAGAGGCAACAAAGGTACTAAAAATTGAATTTGGCGCCATGTGGTGAAGTGGTGACCGCCATAATAATGGAGCGAAACTTTCCCATAACTAAAGCGT
>MNPL01005913.1:19198-35844 GCA_002081605.1 Tropilaelaps mercedesae
TACAGGAGCCGGAAGAAGAGAACCGAACAGCAACGGTAACAACGGCAACAGCGGCAGTTACAGCACACGCCGTTGCAGTTTGTTACAATTTGTTGCTGCAACAGTAAGCACGCAATACGCACAAAATCGCTTCGTCGCGGTCATAACGACTGCCGACTTGGGGGGTCGTTCGCTGCCTTTCGGTTGCAATCAGCTTCGAATGGTGTGTTCGCCGTTGATGGTTCTCTGCGGTAATGGTAAGGATGTTTCAATGGCAAACAGCTGACACCAATGATGGAGGAGGTTAGAATATATATATTGTGTTTCGCGCATAATTTTAATATTTATATCCTTAATGCAATCTTTAACATGGAATATTGCTTATAAGATCTCCTAATCAAAATTTCTTTCACAATAACATCTACGTAAGTAAAAACGTACGTGGAATCTCATTGCAGACTCGTAATACACTGCATATACTTTTAAAATTTTTCATAAAAATAAGAAGACGCTTGCGAGGGGTATATAAATTCTTTCACTGGCTTCGACGTGGAGTAATCCTCAGTTTAAATTTTTTATTCGCGGTCCATTTTAGTCTCAGAGGTGGTCACAACAGAAATTATGGCATTCGAGCTAGACTAAATTCTTACGTGACTGACCAGACTGTTATCACAACAAAACACCCGTCCCTGTTATGAACTAAACAGTGATCACCAAATCAAAAATTGCAATTGATTTATGTTAGGCAACTTATAGAAAGGTAAAATTTAATCCGGTTAATTGGAAGGGACAGACTTGCGAGGACCATATGGTGTTACGAAGAGCACTTGTTGTCATATTCCTCATCAGAGAAGTCAAAAGACTAAAAAATTTTGAGATGAATGTGAGTTCACGTTTCAATATCCTCCAAGCGGTGCAAAATGAAGGATTTATTAACGGTTATTCTAATAAGGTAGATACTGAAGCCATAATTTAATGCAAACCTTGTTGAATGAACTTAAACGGATGGACCTCTTCCATTGGTATAGTTTTTCTTTTCTAAAAGAGTTGTAGAGAAGTTATACAGATTACAAAAGTGCCATTTTTTGATACCATACCCTAGATGTGGTATATACGTACGGAAGAATGAACAGACTTTTTATATAATATATGCTGACTGAATATACAAAGTGATTTGTAAAAGTTTATAGGAGCAATGCCACAAAATCTATCCAGTAAGGCCCCTCATTCTTTTCTAAATGCATGGCCAGAACGGGTATTCCATTTTAAATTTCTTTAAAAGCTTGAACCCAGACGCTTGAACGTATAAAACCTAATGAATCGCAACCAGTCACAGAGGATGAATATACAAAATATATTAAAGGTTAAAGAGAATAATAGCGATCACTACTTATATTTGCAAGCAGTGCGTCGTCAACCTACTTGAAAATGCCTGATTAAGCCAACCATATACCAGCCTCATAAAATGGCATATTCAGAACATTTTGCTGTTTCAAAGCCAAACTGAGGCTTGTTTATTATTTCGCTGGGGTCTAGGAAATCTAATGTTTGCTATTCTTGGCTTTTTTTAAATTTGGCCGAAATTACTCCAAACTGACATGAAAACAGGATGGTCAATAATCATTTCACCACATCCATAGATGAAACAATAACAGGTGTTTTGAACACATCAGGAAAGATGCTCTTGGTTATACAAAGGCGTTAGCGATACGTCATCAGAAAATAGACAAGAATTCGATCTAATTTTAAATAAGACGAACATAAATATCATCATCGCTAAGTAGGACAGTAATCTTCTACGCACATCTAATGACTTTATCTAAATGATTAGTTGAGAAAACAATGAGACTGAGTAAAAACCTGAAATATTTAGTTTTGATCATCTTCCCAAGTATCGAATTTTTTCCGGGTATTGTTGCCTAGCTCGTCTAATGAAATTCTTCAGCCCATATCTGTATTTATGAAACTTTACTTATCATGGTGAAATATGCGATAAAGCGGGTTCTTGATGCTCACGTATCTTTTTGCACATTTATTTCGTGACTGACGTGCATCTCATTATATTCGCTAAAATCTAGAGTCCGCGAGCGACATTTATTCGTTTAAGTATTATAATTATTTGAATCCTTCCAGAGGACCCTATACAGTCACCGCTAAGTTGCTGTCCGCTATATTGAGCTCATCGAAGTTGTAATAATGGCCATAATATTGTTGCTCAATTTGCGTCCCACTTGCTCATAATTGTACAAGAACAAGTACCCTAAAGGTACATTAGGGGATCATACTACACGTTCGTAACTACACTATCGATTTTTACCAATACACACAACTATTACCAGTAGTTCGGTAGTGCTCGGAAGCAATAGCAGGTTTGAGTCGAATTTTTTGTTTTTCGATAATTGATATAGCTATACTGTGTCTGCGAGGTCGCAGTAGCTTCTAATAAATACTGGCAATGTTGAATGCGTGAGTATTGCTTCGATATATAGTTGTAATATTCGCTCCGCTATACCTCAGAGCATCGTCCTTAATGTATTTGCAAACCGTATCAGTAAAAGCATCAGGTGCTCAGGGATCTTCTCTAGGACTGCCACTACTCTACGGTTGCTTCTAGATTAGCGACGATCTAAGGCTAAAAGGTTCATCCTCAGTAAACCGGCGAAACCCAAGAGAGATATTACTGGCATTCAACCAAAACGTAACCAAAGTCAATTCCCAGACACATGGTATGACGTTTTTAACATTATGTGTCTCGGAATTGTCACCTTGGAATTGTTGCAATTGTCATCACTTCCCGGAATTTTCACTAAGTATATCGGAAGGTCGACTTTTACCCATCTACGATGTACGCATGACGGGACATGATGTTTGCCTCGTACCCACGTATCGCCGTCCCGACACAGACCTACGCTTGCAGCCTTTGGCGTATCCTGAAAGGTTGATATAAGTGACGGGAGGTTTCACTGCCTCTGTGGCTGAGGTGCGGAATTAGTGAACGAGTAAAGTCTGGAAAGAAGAGATCATTAGTCCTTTGTTTTGACATCTCGCCTGTCCTAGGCATACTATATAAAGGCGCTATGCGCCGATAGCTGACGTAGCGTTGATGTGGTGCTAAAGGGCGAACAGCGATGACAGTGGGTAGCCCATTGGAATTCCCGTTCCCGTGGAAGGCTAAGGCAAATAAACAGAATTTTCTTATAAAATAAATAATCCAAAATAATGTTCTTTCCTTTAGGTCAATTTAGGGCAGAAGAATCGGATGAAATACAGCTCATTAAATAGCATTACCTATGTTGCGTATTTCAGCGTATAATCTGCTATTACTTGTTAATTCAGATCCAGTTTCGGATTATAGGCATTTTGCCGGCGATAATATGTTGTTCCTTGGTATGGGTCAAGCATTCCTTCCCATATGTAGAGCCGTGTTCAGCAACTAAAACCGAATAAATGGTCATATCGCATGGTTAAGTTTTGCTGCGGGCCTGGTAAAATTAAATTTTATCTAGGCCATAAATTTAGTATGCAATATTAGTACCTGACTCTTAGGAAACATTTCGGAGGATAAATCTGCGCGTACTTTACATTATTACCCGATAAAGTGCATTGAAATGACAAAAATGACTTGACCAGACAATAGTGAATGTGCAAGATCTCCATCTGCAGCGTGCGGTACAGTTTCGTACAGTCTCAGCATTGTATTTTATAAATACCTCGAGGTAATTTAATAAAATGCTTTATGTTGTAAGAATATATTCGTCTGACACATTTAACAGAGAGGTAATATTAGCGGTTCTTGCAAATACTTTAACCAAGGTTCTCCCACCAATAACCGCTCAAAAGAATGATGAAGCTCTAGACTTACCTCTGTCTTTAAATTTTTCAGAAAACTGAAACCGCAAGCGAAGAGAAGTTGCGAAATGATTAAGCCTTAAAACATTATTGTAAATACGTAATGTTGCTTTAATAACTATTACACAAGGGCATCAAGGTAGCTTAACAAATTGTTGCGCCGTTGCCTATTAATGGTTTCGAAGATGTTATATTCGGGTTTCGCATAGAATATGGGGAAGAGTATAAATAGATACGGAAAAAGTGTGCTTTCTTCTAGATGTAAAGTCTACTGTTATTCTTCAGTCACGGTTTTTTCTAGTTAGTCTTAGCCTAAACTAGAAAGGTAATTTGCGTTAATGCCTACTGGTCCTTCGATGTGTATATTTTGTGTACTCAGTCCAGGTAATCAATTATTTTTTTCTTTTCCCTTTTTTATTAATTGAGTAAGTCTTGTCTTGTTATTGAAAACAGATACAAAGAGTGAATATTTTGCTTAAAAATGTTTGTCTAAGAGAGAAAAGATTTTAGGGCCACTCGCGATTATATCACTTATACGAAAGTGTTTGCATGTAAGAACGTTGCAGTAATTTGATTAGAATGATTAGCCTTTGTTAACTTACTGACAAATCGATCAAACTCAATGTTTTCCTTCAATGAAATGGTTCTTCTCGGGGTGAATCAGAATTTTCCAATCTTAGATATAAGAGCAGTGTGTTTATAGCTTCTCAATACAGTGAGAATTCAGCTATTTTTATTCTCTATTGAGGAATTTCTCTTTGGTAAACTGTGAAGCGATCCTGGTCGGCCGAGACTATACATTTAATGTAGATCGATGGCAAACGCATAGACAAGCACTGCTGTGTCTCATTTGTAAGAAGAGTTCAAAACTGTCGCGACCCGCCAGGGTCGTCATCTGGTAAAACACGAACGATCTTTCTAACATGCAACAGCCCACAACGAGCTGATTATGCAAGAAGAAATCTTGCTCGACGATGCAGACTCAGCATTCAGGGAGAAACGACACGTGGCTCAGGTGCAGGATCATGGTTGGCCTTACTAATTAAACACAAGGCCAATTACGATGCTAGATGCAGATATGTCAGATGAGAGCTAATTTCACCATAAACAAATCCATTCACCATGAAAGTGTATATACGGCGTTTTGAGGGCCACGAAGCCACGAAAAGACGATTCTTGCCGAGTTTCTTTTGCATGGATAGTCAGTCTTGAAAAATTAAAAGTTCACATTCTTGCAGTAATTATATGGACTTTTCGAGGTTTTACCCTTGCCCGCGGTAGTCGCTAGCGATTTACAAATAGGGAAGGTCATTACAGCGGATTTGTCTGAGGAGCTCGATCGACGTGCCCTTCATTGGCTATCGAGTTAGTATTGTCTACATTTTTGGGTATGGCCCTATAAACAGCCGTGTTTTGGAAAAAGATTTTTTCACAGAGATTCTTTGGGAACTGTTCCTATTTGTAGTTAAATTGACCTAACAACGCCTACACCTATCCCAAAATGATTTATCCAGAGATCCTAGACTATTATTGACTTCTATTCCGAGTATGAGAGAATACGCCTTTTTCTCTTGTGCTTTGATAATCGTTCAATAAGTCTTCCTGGTATCACCTATGCAGACAGCTATGCTCACAGTCAACTAGTTAAATAGCATTTAGGCATCTAAGTTAGTTTATATTGGTTTATTTCCTAATCACAATGAAGGGTTGGTTCGAACGGGTTGAAAGAAATTATTTTTGAAGTGCTGGTAGTTTTATACCCTACAGAGAGAGTCTACATATATAATATTTTTTTCTATATAGCAGTCAATACTGTGTTTCGGCCAATAATACTGTTATACCGGCTTAGTGTTTTCTAGCTGTTCCCAATGTTCGATTAACTACTGTTGCCTTCGAAAACAGCATAAGGGCATAGCAATATCAATGTGGGCACAACATCAGAGTGAATTAGCCAATCCAATAATCTATATTCTACAATTCAAATGTGCAATGTGTGAATAAATAATGCATAAGTTATGTTTCAGAAAGTATGTTGCTCCATTTTTAGATGGAAGTTCGTTAGGCAATTAGATTAATCAGAATTTAAAGAAAGGAATCAGAATAATCGGTAGCGGTACCAGCATAGCAACAGCGGCCATACATTAAAACAACGCGCAGAGCCATTCCAATATTGTTCGCAACTTCCTTCCGATCATGTTCAGTATTTCCTTAAATACCAACACATATGCTAGAAGATACATGTACTCACTTCGTGAGTTCCATTGCTGTGTAGCGGGCCTGTCTAAGGCGTGATGTCATCTCAATATTTTTACGGGCGGCCGAATTGGCGGCCATATCGGCTTGGTTTTTCTCGTTCGGTGGTTCGTAGTAGCAACTCCTTCTATGGCAATACTCATAGACTGGCCGGACTGGTGGCCGCAGTTTTATCCAGTGCCAAACAAGAAGACAGCCCCCAGTTTTCCCACTACTGTTACGTTGTACGTAGCCCATGGTTCTGCCTCGTTCTTCGAAAGCCGACTGGCTGACGAAACCATCCTATAGAAGAAGGCTATACGCAACTCATAAGAACTCTGCGAGGCGTGTGATTACCCCGCAAAGAAGCAAGTAAAGCACTGACCGGCTCGTCGCGTCGGACAGTACACCAAAATGAGTTTGCAGACCCTTCGCAAGCAAACGCATCCATTCGTTCATATTAGTCTCCAGGTTTTTTCTCATGGCAATCGCTATCAGATTATCAGCATTTCGTGGTAGGAGTGCTAGAATACTTATTCCAATGTGCTAGAGGCTGATTCCGAACAGGTGATATGTACACTGTGGCAGTGTGGGCTGCCATTCACATTTTCGTGAGGCGACCGCGCTCGGCCAGAAAGGCCTAGCCTCATTGGATGAATGCATCGTTTAACTGGTCCGGTTGCAATATGAAGGTTGTATAACCATGTACGACAAAGACAATGAATGAGAAAAGCCCGGCTGGCTACGGCTGCTGACAACGCTAAAGTTGCTAAACTGATACATAGCCGAATATCTATCCAAACCATGAGGTTTGTCTCGAGCGTATTTGAGCACAATGAATTTATGGCATGTAATCGATACAGCCCAGTGAAAGTTCAGGAAGTATTACAAGTTTCTCGTATTGCGAATTCTATAGGTAAGTGTTGGAGTTATGTTTAATTTTGTAATGCAATATTCCTTTTTACTTATGCTTGTTTTCATGGCTGTAAAAGAGGCTCTGCATACTGCAAGATAACTCGTCGCAAGTCGCAGAACGTCTCTTCTGGAACATCAAAGCATTTATCTTTAAAATCCAGAAGCTAAACGAGAACGCCGACATAAGGGTAAATAATTCTCTAAATTAATGAATCGGTCTTAGTTCGGCTTTCTATTATCCTCGCTCGATTAAAACCACTGTTATGTCGCGGAAAGCGGCACTTTCCTTCTGAAATGTTCCACACATAACGGGTCGCAAATGGTTGAGTTCGCTCCTACTATATTCATTGCACCAAGTAGCTTACGTTCTTGCTGACAGCTACACTATCTGTTCACTTCTCTGATCACATACAGCCAAACCCATAACCCGTTATCACAATGACATCATCCGTTACCATCCTGGTAGGCCAAGCCGGTGATATTGCAATGTCAGCAGAGGGCGAGAATTTCGAGGAATAACTGGGGCTCATTCCATGCTGCTACAATCATTCGAAGCTTGCCGTCCCTTCCAGTCGTTTATACGCGCGTACATTAGCAAAACCCCCTGGAGGGATGTGGAACCGCACCCCAGCCGCGAAGCCGCGAAACCTCCGCCTAGGCAACAAGGCCATACCTAGTTAGCAGCTGGCATCAGCTCGAAAAACGGCCCTCTTGAGAATGTATTCGTTCGCCAGCCCTGGAACGGTGATAAAGTTGGCTCGTCTATATCTGGAAAAGAACTACTTACATAATAAGTGTGGTATTGATGTCTGACTGCGGCGGTGCGTAGCGAATGGGTTTACGACAGTAGCCACAGAAGCGTCTTGCAGAAGAGAGAACGTCGCGCAGGTTTACCACCGTTCGGTATTTCGGCCTTTGTTTCGCGTCGGCTATATGAGGGAGTGGCATACGCTATGCGCTATGTTCCAGCTAAAAATGTATTCGTACGTTGACGGCTGGCGGCCTTCCGACTGCAGTAAACCAGGGGTCTTAGCTTTACCAACAAAGGTGATGCTACTGGTATAATCTACCAGGTTTCATTAGATAGCGGATTGTACTGATAATTAAATATAAACCCTTATCAATTGGACAAAGTAGACCCCTACAAAGTGAGACAAATCAAGTCCAATTTGATCTTGTCGCCAAATGAAAATGAACGCAAAGGCGTTACCCTTATGCTGTATGCCGTATGCTGTACTCAGCCATTATTTCTGATGACATTGTTCTACCGACCATGTTGCGATACTCTCGTTCACTGAGGTGTAATTAAACCGTTTCGAGAGTGCTGCTTCTATGGGGCAGCGCACTCGGTCTTGCCAGATGACCATATAGATGTGTAAAGGCAAAGAACGTGAGCAGTCTACAAGTAGGGCAATGACAACCGTCCGAAATGAGTACTGCTTTGCAGCCAGAATTTTATTATGCTTCTGATGTTGGTCAGTCATAGAGCATTCTTCTATTTTGCTTGCTGTACTTGGCAAAAAAACATTTGATATCTAATTGGATAGATCACCTGGACTGTTGCTTGGGTAAGAGCGAATAAAAGCACATTTTTTCAGAACTCGGCATACGAGCCCGTTTTAAATTTAAAACTGATCAGTTTTCTATAGGACGTGTCTAGCCGAATCGATCTTTTCTATAATGTGTTCAACTAATGTAGTCCAGCATGTATGAATTCATTCATTCTTATTTCAGGGCTCTTCATGATGATCTTTTCAGTTTTTAGTACCTCAAGAGAGTACTTACTCTGGTGATTAGTTCGGATGTAATTTTCAATCATTCTTTTTTCTTTTTGAAAAAATATGTTTAACGGCTTTGTACGTTTTCTGTCTCTTCTGTCTGCTTTATATATATATATATATAAAACTCGCTAACCACTTACATGATTAGCAGGTCTGAAAATACAAACAATGTTTCGTTTTGATTGTGCTTTGCAAGACTTAAACTGCGAATCACATAATTCAGAACTCAGTACGTTACCGTTTGTGCGTCGCGTTGAACTGCATATATATCCCACGTGATGCAACTGCACCGCGGACTGAGGAAATATTTATGGGCATATGCTGTTGAATGGCACATAGCAACGGGGAGAATGCGCTGGGAAGTTTCCTTCGCTCATAGCTTGACCCCAGCGCGTGTAATTCGCAAATCGCTTCCTAGCTCTCACCAAACTGTTGTCAAGTCGACTAGCTATGGAAAGAACTCATGATGGTTCATTTGCCCCAGCTTCCTGTTTATTTTGACCCGTGTAGGGCAACCAACTGAACGGAACGCTTTCTCTGCACTTGTAGAAACACTAACATTGAAGTTGAGCTGTTTCTGATCGTATGAGCTATCGGTCATTTATACTCGTGCCTGTGACATAGCCCATAAAGCGTCCAATCATGGTCCGCTACAACAACCAAAAAAAGTCATGCCAAGATGCCAGATTCAGTCAGCTGCCAGGCTCTATGTGCCTATTACTTGCTTTCCTCGTCTCTCCACAAAGGCATTCACGCGCAAAAAAGCATTTACCCAATCGACGGGTCGCCAGGCCACAACGGAGTCCCGGTTAAAGGGCCGGACGACACGGAGGCGGTGACGCAAGAAACGGTGTTGCCGGTCTTAGAAGAGATCAGGTCCAAGGGAAAGAGCCCTGCTTCGGTCGGAGAGCATTGGGGTAAAATGGAGCAAGTGTCGCGCGAAAGTTGGGCACAGCCGTCTGTCCACACACACCCTACACCCGTTACCCCTTATTAGACAGCACACACACACACACTCGGTACGTCTGATAGTACAGATTTACTCAAGTAGACGGCCCGTCATGTACTCGTTCTGCTAACTAGCTTTTATAAAAAAAATACCAGTATCAGAGAAGAATGTGTAACAACATTGAATATCATTTGGCTTTAAGCCATCGTTTACTTATCGGCATCGAGAAAGGTATACGAATCACAAGGGTTTACATTGCCTTAAAATAAAGTAATTTAAGTTGAAGCAGCAATTAAGCAGATCCCTCAGATCAAATCCGACTTGGGAGCAGAAAAACAGTCGTGGAGGAAGCAAAACAACAAGTTGCAATATGGCCTGCAGGTATGCTCTCGAACCTCAGGATGCCCGATACTAAACAGCTAGACAAAGTAACCAGGTTTGAGCCCTGCGTTCGTTGAACCATCAAACTCTTCATTTATTTTGATTCTTTGCTATGGGAAGTAAACGCTCGTTGTATTAATACAAACCCCAAGTAGTGCACAATAGATATTTAGAGAATAGGTAGTTTCGAGGTTATCACAAAAATTACCAGCACTGGTAAACATTTCAAGAAAGCTTGGTATGTACTAATAAGATTGCAAAACAAATACTGTGCATTTAAACTGATTTTTTTCGCGACGGAGAAGCTCTCATGAGCACCCAGATTCACAACAGGCTATTCGCCGGATAGTGTGGAACTCCCTCTAGTCGAATTTAACCACCAAAATCACCTCGCCTAAAACACATCACGCTGGAGGGATCGTTTTCAACATTACTTCTGCCATTTAAATAGACCGACCCAAGTAACATTAACGTTTCAATATTCATAGTCGTATATACTATAAGCCCGTACGGCGTGCTTTTACATAATTCGTAAAGTAAACATGTACCTGGGGTTTAAAGTGCTGCGCCGAACTATGCATTGTGCTCACAAGCTAAAATTTTTCCGCTTAATGAACACACTGGAAAAGCATACTCAGTTGCGGAAGCTTTCTTGACTCTAAGAGGAACTAAAGGCAACAAAAACTTGGTGTGAAGTTGCATCCAAGCAGTAGCTTCTGTCTGTTGTATCATATAATGCAAACTAAAGGCGTTCTAGAAACAGGCAAAATATTGTACTCCCAGGAATACATAAATACGGAAGAAATTACGTAACCGTGAGTTGAAGTAGCAGCTTCTTCCGTTTCCTCAGAAATCTTTTCAGTCTACGTGGATGCTCGAGGTTTTTGTTGATCGTAGAACAGCAGAATTATTTCTTATTATGCCCAATGTAAGGTTAAATCAAAGGGATCTTCCATTTTTTAACGAAACGACATAAGGGTCGTTGCGAGGCGTGCATAGGCCACGAGGCTGTGATCCAATAGGACAAACCACACACTGAGTCGGACAGGAAGTCTAATAACTATCCAAGGGAGATAGATATATGATTTAGTTTCGCACAGGATACGAGCAAATCATGATCAACATAAGGTTTAGAATTAGTCATGCTGACAACATCATATTGCAGTATTGTTTCAAGTTTGAATCAACGCATTCATTCAAGTTGCCTGAGGCGACACTGCGATGGATGTTTAATACCAAAGTGGGAAAAAAGGTACCCGTCTGCATGGTAGTAAGTTGTAGTTAAAGCTAAGACTACTATCTGGGTGCCTATCAGCATGACAATCACAGTTACCAGTGAATCACCTCAACAGCTGCTAGACGTCAATCGATGGCGTATGGCCACCCTAACGTATCTCTGAAGTTTCCGTTCCAGGTACCTGATTCCTTGAGGGTATGCACGAACATCATTTGAATCTTTTATTGCGCCGCCATAACTAGTTAACCATTTAGCTCATTAGTTGGGCCGGTCATCAAAACATCCGAAATAACCTCTCATTGTCTGAACTATCAAGAATCACTCACCACATCGCAAAGCTCACCGTTATTCCTGCCGACGACGTCGATTACCACCGGCTGCGTGATCGAATTGATTTCAAGCTAGCAGGGTGGCGCACTCCGCTCGGTTTTGCGGGAAAGCAGATTGCAGGGAGATGGACTGAGATCTTGCAACGACGGTAGTTGTTCGTGCAGTGGATTCGAGAGATCTGTAGGGCTCTGTTCGTCGGACTTCTTTGTCTATGGATCAGATTATGTTATCCCGCTGAGGCACGCACGCCATGAACTATGATGGCTAAATGATCCATCTGACCTATAGTCACGCGGCGTTCCTCAGTGCAAATGCGCCTGCTCGCAAGTACGGCGAAGGACGATAAAGTATCGGGTAAAAATGGACGAAGAAGCTTGGAAGAGGTATAGATTACACCTCGGGTAGGTCCGTCCAGTCGTTGCTAAAGTTCTCGTGATCCTAACACCAATTGCATCCGAGCGGCAGAGCGGCCCAGTCTAGTTCTACTAGGCAGAATCGGCTATTACCCCGCTCAAGCAATACAGTGCGTTATAGGAAACAAGCGAGAGACTTTTCGACAGACCCCAAGCGTCTCCCCACTTCGACGGAATCGAAACAATAATGGATGTGTTGTCTAGGCATTGATCACGTGTATTGGAGCGACAATTTCTACTACGTCTGAATTTATCTCGCTAGCTCAAGTTTGCCGAAGTTATGTAAAGCTAGCTGCTAGGACGTGTAGCCTGTGGGCACATGGGTGCCTTGGAAGCTGGAACAGCAGGCCAGCGCGTCAGAATTGTGACGTGAGAATATTGTTCTCGCTGCTGCGTTGGGAAATTGCCTTCTACGACGAAGCAAGAAGAAAGGCCGAGCAAGGCAGAGAGGCGAAGAGCGTCACCTATTTCTAGTTCCCCCGTAGCTTTGGCCATGCGAGAAGAGCTGATCGGCGTGCTGATGATCGGTATATGGCCGAACGATGCGATGATCAAGGCGCAGGAGGTGCCAGCTCAGTGGATCATAGGGTGCTGCATAGCGTTTTACGAGATGGTATCTCACTGTTTACTGCTTAGACGCACACAACCTCGCCATCATTACGCCTATCTTGCGTGCTCACGCTGGCAGGCCATGTTCCCCGGCGACCGGTTATAGTCTGCTGGTTGTACGCACGCACGCACGCACGTCAGCAAATGAGAAGTAGCGAGCAAGGTCGCTAAGTGATGTTGCATCGAGCTCCCTTCTATGACGAAGGGCCGGTTGCTGCTGCGCCATCGAATCTGTAATGTAACATAGATACACACATACAGACAGATACTGATGCACGTACGTCTCGCGTGAAAATGTCTACGCCATGCTAGAAAACAACAACAGCAAATTCTATCAATAGTCTGAACATTTCATACCCGTATGGTTACGGATAGATAACGCACTGTACAAATAAATGGTCGTCGTGCCTTACCCACATCGGCCGCTTCGAGCATAGTCGTGTGAGTCACCGCATGCAGAGCTGGCCCGGCGAGTTTCTTTGTGGCAGGCAAAAGAATACTGATCAACAACGACTGTATATTGCAGTTGTCACCAATGTTGCACATAGGTATTTCGCCTCTGTATCTTATCGACTTCTAGGGTGCATGCGAGCTTACCTTGTTTATTAGTACCCGTTACAGGGAGAGAGGAAAATTAGAAATATATCCAGTTCTGATCACATCATCATTACTATATTTGTTCATCGAAGCAGATGACTGACATTGTGATTTATGCGTATAGTGCGACTCAATGTCAGATAGGTTAAGTGATTTAGACATGCAACACCGCATGCTTAAAAAATGTAACTAAACTGCACATTCGACTCAAGTTCGTGCAGTCTTATATCAGCGGTACCAAGACACGAGCTATTAACTTCCGTGTGCCGGTGGATAAACCTTTTCCACAAAGTATAGCCCGATGGGACCGTGTCTCTAAGACTATTAGATGTTTGATAAGAAAAGAAAGTCTGCACAGAAAGAAGCAAAGAGGGCGGGCGTACTGATTTCCTGAGGGACATAAACTCAACTCTTCTAGTTGCTTTAGAAACGGTTGGAAGTCATGAAAAGACACTTCAAGCCAGTGAATGCTGGCATACATGATGCACTGGAAATGAGACAGCTCCCTGAGAAGCGCCGGAATACGAAAGGTTTTCAACTGGAGAAAGGAGAACTCCTCAAAGTGAATTTGTATGTGTGAAACGCGCATTTTGCCGAATGCAGCGACGAGTTGCGACGACGGCCGGCCACCCCAAGACGGAAACTGTGAATAAACTTACGAACTTGCCAACAGGTAAGTATCATATCTCTCAGTGGAAGATTACCTGATATTTTTTACGCTCGCTGGTGAACGAATGCTCATGGAATGGGCTGCAGGTGCATCTAATAATGATTCCCTAGAGATTTAATCATAAGTCACATCAGTTTTAGCTGTGATGTCCACTACGTACATTCTGCCGTTAGCGATTCAATCACAAGTATTAAATTCGTAATATGATGACTTCTACGCCTTAAATAAGCGTAAATAGAACTGTTTATATGATAGAGGAGGGAAAAGCCGTGTGGGTTGCAATGATGAAATGCTATAAGTGCTAAAAATGCATTATTTTGTCATTGACAGGGCGACATAGGGGTGAGCCCCGCAGTTAACACGTGCAGGATAACACGAACTATTAGTGTGGTTCTTCTAAGTGTTACCTCCATATAGGGCGTTTCCTTTGGAACCAGTTCTATAATACTGCCTGCGCCACACCATTAACACGGTCTGTGGATGAAATTAGCTAACCATGTCGAGTGATGCCTATTATTCTTCTTAGGGCTATCAAATAGATAGTTTCATCCTGATATTTATTGAGTATTATACACCGATATTAATGCAGGTTCGTAATACGTGTGACTTACTTTCATGCTTGACCACATGAGAAAACCTGCAATTATTACACACCTCAGACATAAGGCCACCCATTTTCTGCTTGTCTCTGTATTTTTGCTTCGAGCCAGATTTATTACCGACCGGGGCTTTTCTATCTTGAGCATTTGCCTCACTCCAGGTTGTAATATTGGCACATATTCCAACATTGCTAACAGAATGGCTAAACAAGCTTCAGAGCTTCGCCAAGGGGTCATGTAATGGCAATAATAAGACCCTAACCATCTTCAGATGACATCTGCCAGACTACTAGCAGTGTACCAAATAATAATGGCTAACAATCAGCAATTGACACAAAAATGCGCAGTGTGTTGTATTTAGTATAAAACATAAAAGGATGCAAACGATGAACCTGCCAGTGTATAGTCCCATAAATAAAATATCATTTGTGCCAATTTTATCACTTTTGTGCATTTTATCATGCATATCGCACTTAGAAGTGATCGCTTAACTGCCAGCACTGATAGAAACCGGTATCAGAACGCTAAATTTAAATGCAATAAGGGCGACATGACAATATATATATATATATATATATGTATATATATATATACATATATATATATATATGAACTGAGTTGGGCATGATTCAAGATCTCATCGCCGCTTGGCCCCACCAGCATCGAAATAATAGAGACGACTAACTCCTTTGGGGTACAATGCCGAGAAAGGTGACGCTGTTCAGCTATATCCATGCGACTCGAGGGAAATCAGGAAAAGGGCAACACTGTCTGCTACGAAAGATGGCTGCTGCCTGAGTTTCTTATATTAGAGCCCAGCCACCTGCAGCTACATCTCTCCACCTGCATCCCGTCCCAGTTCTCCCCTCTTTCCATCCAATCCCGCACCCTTCCCTGTTCCCTGTGTCAGAAAGGTGTCACAGGGAATTTTCTTCTTTGGGGACTGTACTCTTTTGTGGGTGATCATTGGTCCCATACGGTGATGAGGAAGGTTAATCACTACAAACGTAAATGACCTCCTATTTTTTGGTACTATGAAAGTAGGAAAAAAGTTCCAAGCGTTCCAGATAAACGCTGATGTAGCGGCAATGGTCGATACAGCTAAGTAGCTAACTACAGTGGTGGCACAGCTGCTCCCAGGTTTGAAATCTGCTGGTGGCAGACGCCCGCTGCGCGTTGCTATGCGCAATCTTAAAAGTGTGGCGGGAATGGTTTTGAAAGAGTTTTGTTTACATAAACACTGTTAGATGACGCTTAAGACGAAAAAGGTACGGCATGAAACAGAGAATTAAGCCTCTATTTATATCGGAAATTCGGCCAGTCTAGTCCATATTTTATACTTAAGAGTAATGTAAATATGATTATGTGGTATTGTGATTAAGCGTAACAGATCTGCTCTGTTCACCCACAATTGACTGTAATTCATATCATGCGATACAGTTGGCCTTTTTGTCGACTGTACGTCCTAAGGGGCGCACAACTTCCATATATACATATATATATATATTTCTCAAATAAGCAGACTTGAACGTTGGCTATATGCTTTAGCAGCACACATAAATTCAATGTATATCGTATTCTATATTTCTTAATATTTCGATATTCATTACTTGCGATAATTTTACATTAATATTTACCAGTTGTCAATATTTTGATGATGATAGTAAAATTATGAGCATGATAAACATCCAAGAGTCCCTAGAACTTGATTTTCAATGAACACACTTTTTTAGGACATAGTGGGTGATTTACAATTCACATATCAATAATTTTGCAAAGAGAAAGCATGCTGCTCGTATAATTCTGCCTAGTCGCGCGTTTTATCAGACTTTGTCACATGTTTTCTAGAATTTTTGTTGGGCTTACTATTTAGTATTATGTTCACTTCGTGAAACATTATTAGAAATGAACGCATTTTGTAGCTTAAAGGCCTTGAAAATGTTGCAATCCCTCTTAACGCAAGGAATTGATTTTCTTTGTTGAGTACTCAACCACAACGTCAAGTTAAATAGCGGATATGGATGCTTTTATTCCAGCGTAAAAAACTTCCGCGTAGTACTCACATATATATATACATATATATATATATATATATATATATATAT
>MNPL01005915.1:0-26546 GCA_002081605.1 Tropilaelaps mercedesae
GTATATATATATATATATATATATATATATATATATATATTTTGCGTAGAAATAATGCGATGTAAAAAAATGTAAAGTATATGTCAAGTGAGAGCTGTATATATGTTTCGTATGGTAGGTGTAACAGATTACGCACCTATCCTCGTTGGCGGCGTTTATGGAAAACGCTGCTAATTCAAAATCATTTTGCGCTGCTAGGCTCTTAGCGGACTCCGGAATGGCCAAATATCTGACAGAAAAGATTGAACCAAATGAGATTCAACATCAAGCCCGTAAAATCCGGACCTTATTATAGAAGAACTGAAAGAGCAAATGCTCATTGCAATCAGGATCATATATATCTAAAGGAGGAAGAGAGCAGATAATAAATAATCATATCTCAGGCCTATATAATTATTTTTCGGTATGGCAAACTTTTCTCAGCATGAACACCCACAAAATCGTCATATTTCCGCTCAATGAATTGGCACAGACGTGATTTGCTAAATATAAAGGGTGTAGTAATATGCATGCTTATCAAACCAAAGAATACAGGTTCTTATCAATAAATTAGTTCTTTTACGTTTCAGCTTCGATTAAAATTCAGCACAATCAGATTAATGAACCTATTAACTTTAGCACTGGGCCAGTCCGACATTAATCAAGCATATTTTTACTTCAAAGGACCGCCTCTAAACAACTACACCACCCTAAAAACAGTTGAGCCGTACCCAGCCTTCCTTCCAAAGAGAATCCTTTCAACTTCGTGGAGTTTATCCTCAGGAAGGTGGTCACGAAGGATCGACTCCAGACTCTCCATTTGGGGACGCTCGGACATGTCTTTAGTTGAAAACAGGATACAGACTTATGTCGAAGAGGATGTCTTGACTCGAAAACTCTATCTAAAATGAAATGAATTTTCCCGTTAATGCCACAGAAGACCACCGAAAGCCTGCAATTATTATAGCTTTGATATTCATATAAATCAATTTAGTTGTATATATGAATAAGAGACAACATATGATGTGCTATTAGCCACCATCAGCATTACATGTGAACAATTAATATAAAAGCAAACATCGTTGATTACAATTACATATGGTAAACATGGCATCAAACATGGGTATGTATGGCTGTTATTTTCATATATTACCGTTGACATATAGGGATAATTTTCTTCTTTTATTACTGAAATTATAATCTGAAGTCACTTCTCATAAAATAGGTGGCTTTGGAGAGTATGCTGTACCTACTAATGAAATCTATACTGCCCGTCGTTTTACAGAGCTTTTAGACATAATAAGCCAAATCAGTTTTGATATCCTTTCGAGCTTTCGATCGAAAGATTCCAAAAGTTTCAAGGTTTCAACCCATACAAAACAAAATAGATGAAATGCCATAGATTCCACATTTATCGTCAATTAAGTTTAGCCTCCCGATACTATCGTTGCTAATTACCAAGTTGTTCCCATGACTGGGCTATCAAGTCCTGTAATTCGCAAACAACAACAAAATAGACGCCGTAAATAAAAATGAAGCACATTGCTCCAGTGTACAGAGGAGGTCAGTTTTCAGCAATCGTTCTACACGTTAAAGTGAGGCAGTAACCGAAAGTGCTTCTTCGCGTCACGTCGAGCTAACTGGAAATACCGAATGGTCTGGATCTCTGGAAACGAATAAACACCGACTCCCAATTCACGAACCCTTTCCGCACTAGAAATTGCGTACCAAATGCGCTGCAGCCAAACCTGAATTAATTTTTTACAATGCCATTTTGAAAAGCACGTACGACATTGTTTCGAATGTACAAATCTGTCATATCAACTATTAACTTTAGATGTTAATGTATACATCGAATTTGCATATGGTTTGAAAAGAAGTTCTTTCGGATCAGCTTATCTGTTAAGGAGTGTGCATACCATATCACTATCGTTCCCGCTATCCTGCAGGGTCAAAAAGTGTCACACCAGCAGGGAGTTGGATTCTTTTAAAAACACTTGTATACCAATAGACTACTGAACCCCGACTGCTTGTTAATTTCTTGACGCCCAATTGGTGTGCGGCCGCAACTGGATTTGTTTTGCATAAACTTTTTTATGGGTAAATAAGAAAACCGGCTGAAAGGCTCATTAAATCAAAACTGTCGTAATACGTTCAACTGTTACATAAATTAAGTCCTACATGCCCTTTCGCAAACAAAGGCAAGTCTGATGCCAAAAATATGCTTATGGCAAACCTATCATGGTGAATTAAACCTATTTCCAAAAAGATAGTTTTCTAAAATTAAAAGTAGTAGGTTTATATTATGCTAATTTTAAAAGCTAAACTATTTTTTCTGTTGAGTACAAAATAGCTTCCATATTGATGAAACAATTGGCGACTCACATGCGCGACAAATACTCAAGTCTTAACTGTGCCACACTATTCAGCTCATGTACACACATTGATTGAACTTAGAGCTCCCAGTTTTGAAGGTTTCTAAGACTTACTCCTATTGAGTTTAACATTTAATTGCAGGGCGAAAATTTATGTATGCTGACACATTAATTTCATTTCACTAATACATGGGACAGGCAAAAATGCAGGTACAATTTCTAACATTTTCGAAAGCTGTTAGGCCGGATATGCGTTACTACTGTCTACACTCATGACTTTGACAAATTTACACTTCAATACAATATTACAACAAAAATATACATTGTGTTGCAATCACAAGCATATCTGCTGCTCTATGAGCACCAATAAGCGAGTGACAACTAGACCTTTCCTGCAATGCAAACTTAATGAAACTCAGCATATCCACGGTCACGGAATAATGCATTGCAATAGGCAAACACGCTTAGCGAAGTGAAATCACAGCCTGACAATACAGTGATTCCTTAGTCTTCACCTCCTGTCGTACCAATGTCGCACTACGCGGCCAAAAACACTAACGCACCCAGTTCCTGAGGAGCTATACCGTCGAATAATGATGGCTCTTCCAGAGGCATGCAGGAACCGCTGCTTTTACAACGACTATTGCTTTTTAATCTATCTAATGTCAGCTACGTATGTGTGCGTCCCTTGCCCTCATAGTGCCGCGCTGCTTTTACTGGACAGCCGTCGAGGCAACGTCTTGATCTATCAAACATGCTCAACTGCCCACCTATTGCGGGTTTTGTTTTGGTAGTGGTTTGCGCAGGTAAAGGTTTCCAATTAAAATATCTTTCTGACCTATATGCTTAAAACCTGTTATTGGGGGACTATCAGTTAGTGCATCTTAGCCTAGTGAAGTTAGTGTCCATTACTAATATTTACATTTATTTTGAACAGACCATTGGCAATTTAGAAACTCTCCATAAACCCCTCGATATACTGATATTACTTTAAGTCGGCGATGTTAACGCGATTTATGGGAGTGTGTGATTGGAATCGATGGAACAATCAGATACATGTGTGGGTATCTAGGTGTGTATTTGTAAGGGTATATATTACCTTTCGCTCCTTTGCAAGGGCCTGCTGGGTCTTAAATACACAGCTATGAAGCTATATTATATTTAAAGCAAATGAATTTAAAGTCGCCAGGTTTTGGTCAGAAACAGCTACTGTTACTAAATGTGTGCATACGTTTCGTACAAATCTTGTAACAACGACATTTAAATCTTTGGACATTTAAAATCTTTGGAGAAGGATATTCGCTTCAGTTGAATGAAACAACTTCCCAAAGCTATAATTGTAAGAAAATTTCGGCCACGCGAAACTTCATTACCGAAAAATCTGACGTATCAACAAAATGTAAAGCCAAGAGTCGTGTAACGAAATTAGCTGCCCGTAACGAATCGATCGAAGAAAGCAACACACTTGCGGCTGTGGCGTTCTCCTAGATGACCGTTGTGAACATGAGCAAGGGAATGGTGGTATGTTTGACAACTTGCTTTTGGTCGCGGCCTTTTCGAAGGTCAGGGTCAGGGTTGGCTGTGAGACTAAAACTGCAGAAACTGCTATACAGTTCTTGCCAAACACCAAGGGCACAACATGATGGCTGAAACTTTATAATCTTTTGAATAACGATAGCTAACGAAAATTAGGGAACCGAGATCCAACAAGCTCTTAGCCGCTGTTGAGGCTTAGTTTAAGATTTTTTTACTATCGTTTCTGATCTCATATAGCTTGACAGAACCCATGAGGTATGAAACAAAAAAGAAATAATCATGCAACGGATACAAGTATTAGTGTGCGTTACATTATGTGGCGGTGAATTTTTTTTTATCAAACTGTAATGAAATAATCTATTTTCCGCCCATTACCCGCGTAGCACTTTATCATTGCAAAGCACTTACAAATTGACCAGACTTCCGCTGTCAAACTCCGCCAAGCTCTACAAGAAAAGTGTCTTTTTGTACGTTTTATCGTTTTGTACAGAACTCTCAAGGTTCACATTACCATGTATTTTCTGACTGGCTTTACCGATTGTTGTAGGCCATGTATCTCTCAATCAAATAAATACTATTCGTACAATTTCATATTGAGGACGAATATTGAGAGGCAAGGTAAGGTCGCCTACATTTTAGAATGAAATGTGTACTTAATGACTCTAAAATAGGTGATTCATCTGTGAGCGCTCCGGTTTGCAAACAAGGCCTGACAATTTGATTTCATCTATTAACCTTAACAATACGCTTTATACGAACAATACGAAAGCATTAAGGGCCATCGACACTATGATGTTTTAAAACGAGAAACAAAATTCATTATACAGTATAATGCCCCTAAAAAATATGTAAAAAGTTATAAATACAAACCGAGAAAAAACTACAATCATTGCAATGATGTCGATAATATACTAACTTTCGGGATCACTAACTGTTATAGGACGCAGGTCAGTTTATAATCCATGATCTACTAAAACACCTTCGATAGATGCGTGCATCGAATTGAAAACCGTAGGAGGACGTCTTATCTTATGCTGGATATGAGGCTTGTTGTATTTTACTTCCAGCTGCATCCGGCGTGATATCTGATTGCTGTCGAACTTTAAATATGCTGTTCAATGAAAAAAGCATTCCTCTCTGGGAGAACTCAAAATACTTTCAATAGCATGCAACACTTCTAAGGATCACGAGTTGTCGCTGTCCCTTTGTTCTTGCCAAAGCTTTCTCATACTGTGTCCTATCGTCTTCAAGCCCTTTGTCCTCCTTTACACTCGTGTTCAAATAACGAGAATATTCAAGTCGCGCGTTCTATGTATACCTATGTATAACTTTGGTCAAAATATGAATTAAACAGAAATTCTCATGCAACTTTACTGAACACGGATGCGCCTACAGTGCAAAGAAGGCAGTCCAAAATGTTCTTTCTCTTCAAGTCGAGCATTTACCGTACATATTGAGAGGATTGTTCCTAGGTTTTTTTGGACATTATTTAGTAGCCATGAAACTTCGTGAAACTCATATGATCCCTATATTTTTTCAAGTTAACTACGATCAGATAACCATATTTCCTTGAAGTTAGCACATTGTGTATTTAACTCTGCAACCACTGCGGAATTCTACACTGCAGTTGACGATAGAACTAAACTCACAAGTTTTTGAGACCTTCACGATTGCTTATCTGAATTAAGCATACATTCTATTCACAGCAAATCTATGCATTAGGAGTGAGCTTATAAAAACTAGATTTCTGTGTATCTAATCACATCACTTTTTTCATATGGCCTTCTCTCAAGCTGACAACGTATTCCAAACTGATAAATATGTTTTCGTAACGCGAAGTAAACCAACAAGAAACTAAGTGTTATAGGAAAGACCATAATATTAGCACTCAAAGAGCAACGAGCGTTTTTCGTGATTTATTTCCTGGTCCGCTCAACAAATTGGACTTACTTGCAGAGGGATCCATCAAAGTCCACCGTAGACGGGAGCTGCGTAGTGTCTAGTGTAGCCGTGAGCGGTAGGGGCGTAGGCGCCTCTGTGGGCATATCCGAGGCCGAGGGCCGCTACGTATCCATAGCTTAGAGCAGGAACAGCATAGCCGAGTCCAGCGTACGAAACACCGGCATAGGCCGAAGCGACGCAGGCTACAACGGCAATAAGGGTAAGCTGAAGCAAAAACCACAAGAACATAATCAACCGTGTTATGCATCTTTACGGAAGATAGGATACTTGGATGATAGCCTCTAATGTCCCTTCTCTTTTTTTTACATAATATACCTTTGCGTAAGATTTAAGCTAGACTTAAATTGAAATCCATGGGGATGCATTTACTTACAACGGTTTTCAGGGTAGTTTAGGTGGACTCCTAGAATTTCAGTCGAGAACTATGACGTTCTGTGCAAACAGTCGACTATTTATAGAACCGAAATATAACTGGCTCAGTTTGGCTTTCCTTTTCCCAATAAAAGTAAATTTTGTACATCGTCTACTATAGTGTTCTTGTTATAGCTGTTTTTAGTTGTATTTTCTCACTTCATAAGCCAACTCCACTTTGTCCAACACTTTTCTTTATAATGGATGTCCGGATAATGTGTTTGGCGGACGCCCTACCTTGGGAGTGTCCATTTTGAGTATCACTAAAAAGAAATGTGAAAAGATCAGCCTGTCTGTATATGTGCATGACATGCCCTAACAGAGTCATACGTTTTTCACATTTGAATGCCATTTGGTCTTTAGCACCTTTGAGTGTCTTTACAGCATTTGCGCAGTCAATACGTTTTAGTAAATTATGCAATACCATTCATTAAACGGTCAGAGTTGTACCTTTCAGCGAACTGGCCAAAATCCTAATGGTGTCCTAAGGTTCGCTAAGATCAAAGTGTTGTATTAGCAGTTATCTAAGATTGATTTCTGAAACTGAAATTCTTGAAATCAATTAGCTTTTCTATGTTGGTGTCATCGTGTAACCACATACTATAGCTTATAGAACTCCAAAGGGTCCATCTTTCCAGCATCTAGGTGTGCCTTAGGGAAACGGAATCGTTTTGTTTTTTTTTTGTGGTAGCCGGTGCCTTTGCGTCATCGGCGCAACGGTTTTTTCCAGCAGTAAGAAAAACAGTAGGTGTATTAGCACTTAGCAAATACCATTTATGTTTTATTGCATCAATATACAGTCTTCCGATGAGATTAATTTACTTGCAGAAGAATCCGCGGTAGAGTCCGCCGTAATAAGCTTCCGCAGATAAGAGTAGCGTAGGCTCCGTAACCGTAGGTGGTAGGGGCGTAAGCACAGTCAGAATATCCGCAAGCGGGAGCCGCGTAGCCACTGTACACTGGCCTCAGCATGTGCCGCCGTCGTAGGCGGAGACGATGCAAACCATAAGGGCGACCAAAAACAGCTGTAAAAAATAACAAACAAATCATACAAGTGCTAGGACACTGACTCCTTGTCCAAGGATTTCACACGAAACGTTGGCAAGAAAAGTCCGATCTCTATTCGTTTTTTTTAATCCGTAATAAATGCTATAGTGTTTTCAATCATGCATATTGCTGATGTCACTAAAGTCGATTTTTGTACACTCGTGTTGACAAAAATCAGCAGTACACAATCACATATACATATATAAAAATTTTGCAGACAAGACGAGGTGCTTTTCCTGAGGTACTTACGACGATCTTCATTGATGGTTGTTGGGGCTTGTTGAGGTCTAGTTAAGAAGTACTGTGCTTTTCTCAGCTAACGGATACCCTTTTATACCAAGCAAAGGTCTTCTCTCCAGATTTCGTACGTCGATGATCTCGCATCTCTTTCGACTCATCTCGTTACTCCGCGTTATTGACTCGGTTGCAGCGTCTGGGTTGCAACCGGTTATTTTAAAAAATTCGGTAAAGTCCTGATGGGTTTACTCTGTCGACTGGTATTTAGTTTCCACTTCACCTTGAAAACGATAGCGAACAATAGCTTGGTGAATGTACAACCTTGAGGCCCTATTCAGGTGGTCATTGCTACTGGCTACCGATACCAGCTACATGTTGAGATTAGTTGGAACACGGATAGAGAGCGCGAAGGATGTTCTTTTAAGCTTGAACGTATATATATATATATATATAGCTATATATATATAGCTCGTAGTCACCACATTACCCGTGCTCGAATCGAAGATTGACCATAATCGAATGTTCAAGATAAGCATATAGCATTAATTGGGCTTACTTATTTGATAGCTAATCTTATCGACGTAAATGTTATGCGAAATTCGTTAGAGCGTCCCATTTTAAGCTGCCTGTGGAGTCAGCCGGAGGCCCACTCAAATAAAAAATTCATATATTATTTTCGCACAAACAGGATACATCTAATGTGGGCGGCCAGTATATTTTACGCTACGTTCCAGGACGCGTTGAAATGTTTATTATGTTAACGTTCTTCACAAGCAATAAGTCGGGTAGGCCGAGTGGAAGGTCTGTAATAAATGAAAAATAACGTGATAACAGCAATTACTACAAGGATAGAATAAATCGCGCAAGCAAAAATATTTGATGCGAAGACTGATTCTATAATATTTATTAGGTAAGCTTCGCCAATTTTTCTGTTCTGTTGCTTGAATGTGCCCGCCTCGAACTTTTTATCTACGGCCGGTCCTATTTCTTTTGAATTCAAATGTACCAAAACACCGTGCATACGATAGAACACGAAAGTAATGAGCATATTACATAATATTGTTTCGGATAATTGGGTTTAGAATAGCTATCGGATTTACTGTTTCCCGTTGTGCATGATTATTGCAGACAGGATAAAGTTTGTTCAGTAAAGTCTTCCAGGAAAATTATTGCAGGTTGAGCGTAAGTGTTGCTAAACCTTTACAACGTATACTGTATGTTTTACACCTGTGTCGAACTCCGTTGAAAGGTGACAACTTCGTAAATAAAATCAGTGCCAGTATTATGTTTTAAGCGTAAAATGGCACCATGTTATCGATACACAATTGTAAAGCATAACTCCGTCACATATGATTTAGCAGAACTAGACATAAAAATAAAGGTGATGTAATGAGATAAGACTGTATTTCCTGCCCATCAAATTTATAATCGATAGCTGTAATTAAATCAATTAACAGCAAGCATAAATAAACCCAATGGCAATTAAGATTCCCGGTACTACTAGGAAAAATATGATGATTATGATGATGATATATTATTATTAGACCAGATATCGGAAAATTTCTACAGCCATCTTAAACCCATAAGAGAAACTGCTCACACTTTATTCTAAAAATAATTTCCATAATAATTGCTAAAGTTACTTGCTCTTATGTGTCTGCAAGTCCTTGGCTCTCTCTCGTCCGGCAATTAGGAAGCACAATAACCAAATATTTTTACGTACCACACGCTTAAGAGAGGAATACAATACATTTATGTTTGAGTGGTATTACATAGTATTAAGACAATCTCATTTATACACATGAAACCTTTCTAAAGCAACAAAATTAATAATAAGAATAATAAACCGAATGTCGTGCTAGATTGTTCACATTGCTTTTATAGCAATAGGACGTGGGAACTGCCGTAATCATCCTGTGTAACTTTCTTCATTCATTGCATCTTCAAGAACAAGCATGCTTTTTGATGGCGTTTCGCTAGTGCCAAATCCAAATAAATTTGAAGATCATGTTTGTGATAACTAAATGCAGGAATGCAAAATAATTGTTTGTCTCACTAAAAGTACGCATCTTAAATAACTTTGTCGAGTCAAGCTCGGTGGCTTGGTGCGCTTTGCGACCGGGGGAGACGCGTAGGTGTACGGCTTCAATTCCCGTCGTTGCACATTTACATTTATGAGGTCCCTCTTACGAAACAATGCTAAAAACGCTATCGTGGACGTTAAATGTTGGCTGCTGCTCAGCTTTAAAAGTATCTTTTGTAGATAACTTTATCAAACAATGCTATAGCGGGAGAGCTAGCAAATGCATCTGCAGTCAAGTCTATTTAATCTGTGTGCCTTTCTACTATCGAGCCAAGATGTAAGAAATAGTTCTTTTGCAGCACAAGCCACATCACAACTCTTTTCAATGAATATTTGATCATCACATAACTGCTTAGTTAAAATTTTAATAAGTGCTCATCAAGAAGTTCCATAGTGACAAGTTTATTTATTAACGATTCCGTTGAAATTAAAGTGGGCTTTCGAAAAAGAAGGTTTAAGAGAAAAAGCAAGTTCGTGTTTTTTGCGTATTCCAAAAAATGCATAGTTTTAAATAAAACCCTTGGCGTATATTTTAATTCTTATACGTCTTATTTTAGAACAAGCTACGTGTAAATCTGCAGATTTAGTTTTTGCAGATCGTATATCTAAAGAAAACATACTAAACATTCAAAACAAAACTACAAAACAACAAGAGGGATAACATTTTAAATGTAAAACCAATCAATAATGAAGAAACTTATAAAATAAAAAGTGGGGGTACAGAAGGCAAAGCAAAAGAATAGACACTTGACTAGAATTGAAACCATATGGTCATGCAATATCTAGTCACAGGGAAAATACGTGCATGTTTTTTTGCATACGCATTACATGTGGAAACGCAGAAGTCACATCAAATGCCAATGAATTGTAAAGTTAGATACAATACTCAAAACAAAGCAAGTAGCAAGACTCAAAAGCAAGTAGAACTCACACACGATATTTGTAAAGCAAACACATTATTGTAGCATAAATATGGATATCACAGCTAAATGAGCAAGTAGAAAAAATAACCTAAATGACTGTCACCATATGCACACTAGGGATGCCACGAATTAGCTTCCTAATAAGATACGGTGAAAACAAAGAAAAATATGAACTCGTTGAAAAAACCTACTCTAATTCAAAAATACCTGGCTACTATCAAATTGCAGGACAAAGATGCTAAACGCTAAACCATTGATAGAAAAATACAAGGAAACTATAGAGCAAACTTATATGATCTGTAGAGAAAAAAGACTATATATATATATATGTATATATATATAGGGCTTTTAAAAAAATTTAGGTATTACACTACCAAGTAATACCAAAACAAGTATAGGTATTACACTAAATTATAATCTAAGCCGGTTACAAGCCAGAAACTTATATTTATATCAGCTTTTTAACAAAAAAAGGAAATTGAAAGATTATAATCACTGACATTTTCTGTACTCAACGAGATATGACTCGTAGATCAACGTAACCATCAACGATTTTTCTGTTGCTTTGTAAAAAAACAAAAATTATGTTACGATGGCAAAAATATGACGCGATGTTATTGAACGGAGACAGACTGGGAATAAAAACCGCTGATTATCGAAGCGACTTTTTCGCTGGGTTCACACAAAAACACTGTCGCTTGTTGGATTTTGTCGCTCATTTGTGTCCTTCGTTTTGTTTTGTCTATCCGACGTCCCTCGCTTGCCGTCCTTCGGTTCGCGTCTCTGAAAATCCACGCGGTTGCATTGTCACTGAAAATTAGTATGTTTCTTCGGATTAAGCGCTTGGAAATCCACGAGCGTACACAGAAGCCACTGCCTGGCGCCTACCGTGAAAAGACGGGAATAAAAAGACAGGATCAAAGGTAGAATAGGAAAAGGCAAGGGAAGAGAAATCAGCAGAATGAGATAGCGGCAGAGAACGATGAGTATCTGTCGACAGTACCGATATACTCAATCGTATGGTGTCTAGCTCTATTTTGTGAGCGTTGTTGCCTGCTCGATGCTCACAGGCCGCGCGTCAAGGTCGCCAAGCTGGCGTGTCCGAGCGCCAGAAGGTGACTGACCGATCGAACGGTGCTTCTGTTGTTAACGACTGAAGTCTCGCCCTCAGTACTCGTAACCGCACAAAAAAGAAACGTCTAAATGCCCAACAGCCAATGGACCAACCTGCAGCACAAAAAATAAAGAGAAGCTGGCAGGAATCGAGCCAAAGTGGCCACTTGAGAAAAGACGACGTTGGACACGAAGCAACACAATTTTTTTCTGTTCTGCTGCATATACTGCTCTGCGGCGGATACATTTCGACTTTATTTTTACCTTTTAAAGTAGATGAAAATACTGAGTTCAGTATTTGTGGTATTCGAAGCATGCATACCATTTCGATAATTATACGATTGTAGGTTATGATTTATGCTAAATATAGATAAAAACATTTTCTTAATTGCCCGTATTTGTATTTCAGTGAAATATTATACATAAGGCAAGATAACATGAGCTGAAATATCTAAACTATTGTCTTTTAATCCCCAAGATTTTCCACGACCGTAATATAGGTAGCAAGAGTGAAGCAAACCTGTGTTTTGTGGCACTAGTTTTCTGCCTGCACAATTAGATTAATATAACGAAGGTGCGAACTAAACTGAGATTGAAACTTCCAATAAAAAATTTAATAAGGATACATTATTTCTCGGATTATCTGAGATTGGGTAATATTATAGCATAGCATTCATTTAACATCAAATTAGTGATATAATAAAAATAACAATAATCATGACAACAATATTAAAGCAATGAATACGTATATATTATACAATTCTTGAACAGATATCAAACAACAAGTGGATACGGTTCTAGATATATATGACAACAATGACACCGTAATAATCAGGTTTTTGCCATGTTGTTATAAATAAGAGTGATCCACTTGACTAAACGTTATGTTAGTAGATGTACAAGTTCCTTTCTCGCAGCTCTCTAGATACAAGCAACAAAAAAATGTATATAACAACGAGTTATATACATTTGTACATGATGTTCAAACAATTATACCTGATAGAACAAGAAATTTTCAAAATATCTTTCTCAAAATGATAAACAGCGCCTTTCAGCTCCATTGTATTTACTAAGTCTTAAAATAAAAAACTATAGGGTCATAATTAAATATCATTAATCGAAAATCCTACTTCAAAAAGCTGTAGTAATGTAAGCAAGTATATTGTAACAATATAGCCATCAAACGAGATCGCAACTGATCGAGATGATCGCTTCCATAGTCAGGTACATTTTTGGGCAACGTATTTTGTTGATATTCTACTTTGCTGCGCAGCGTATCTTTTTTGGAGATATATTTGTTAGGGCTGATTATCAGCCAACATTTAACGTCTACGGTAGTAGTTTTTGCATTTCTTCGTAAGACGGACCCCATATAAATGTAAATGTGCATCGGCGGGGATCGAACCCGTGCATATACGTGTCTCCTCTAGTCGTAAAGCTTATACGAATGCACCAAGCCACGGAGCTCGACTTTCGTGGAGATTTTTTTTTGGAATTTTTTAAGTTTTGTGGAAGTTTTTAAGGCTGACTATCAGCCAAGATCCATGTTACTGCTTGTTGCATTAGTTGATAAGACGTCCATAGATGTACATAGAATCCCATAAATGTAAATATGTAACATCAGGAATCGAGCCCGTGGACAAACTCGGTGGCCATTTGCGGATATCTACTACATTATGATCTAACGACTTAATATAAACTGTTGCGACAGTGGCATTTTTTTGCTATTAGGAATGTCGGGTATCACATAAATCTAATATCATTATTACTAATTACCATTAGAACCCCATAGTTCACCCGTTATAAGGTTACAACTCTCACAAATTATATAATACTGCTTGTTTGAAACTTCATTTCGCTTTGGACACACGATTTTATTCGGGTCGAATGTGTCAATAGATAACAAAATAGCTGTCACTTCTATCAAGCCTGGTAATAACGGGCGATGTCACCCACGGAGCAAAAGTTTGGCAAGGCACGTTCGTTCTTCGATTGGTTCAATGTAGGCCATGTCAAGGACCGTTTTCCATGACGTTGCTGGGCATTTTTCGCAGTGAGATTGTGTTCACTATCAAATAGACACGTAATTTAAATTTTTTTTTTGATCATGCCTATCTAGCTTTGGCGACACTTGACAATGCTTCACTCGTTTCTTGACACTTGTAATTTTATTTACTTTCAGGAGTCTCTATTGAATATCGAATTGTTCTGCTTACTCTGCCATATTTGCTGCATCTTATACTGTATCAACGTACTACTATGCAGCTGGGAAAATTTTAATCGGTTTTCAAGATGTGTCACCGCTACATGGTTTAAATTGAAAGCGTTGCACCTACAATGCAACAAAGTAATCATAATCAGAACAGAAATTCTATTGCGCCTACCATGATGAATACAACCTCACGCCTGGATCAATACTATTATAGATGAGTAGCGTTACCATGTGTCACCCGTATAACTCTACACAAATATTTACACCTTTTACTCATAAAACTTTAGATTTTGTACCACATGCGTCACTTACTTAGCGAGGTATAAAGCTGCCAAGAACCTAAGTTTTTCGCGATATCACCTTTGTCCGACAGTTGACTCTAAGCTAACAGGCAGCCTGTCAGCTTCAGCCTCACCTTCAGCGTTCTTTTATAGCGTTATTTTATAGTGTTTCTGGGAATTTCGCACTTGTAACAAGAGAATATAGTCTTTTATTACAGGTTGTGCGGTATAATTTCTAATGCGCTCTTAAAGTCGCATTGTACGCTTTAACAGGAATTAATAAATTTATCCATTTATTAATGTCATTGACGAATATTACGGGATAACCATTTACATATAATTAGCATGTCCCCTAAACTCTAATTTCACTACAGATAATTTTGGAGCTGACATAAACGAAGGCTACAAAAATAGATTTGCGTTCCTACATTAGATCTCTTTTCGTTCCTCAGCTACACTGCTATATTGGTATCCTAATTCCAAATTACCTGTTACATAGAATAACATCCAAACACGACTCATTTCTTCTGAAATAAACGACAAGTGCTCGGCTGGCTGATATTATTACCTAGTACTCTAATGTATAAGAGAAAGCATCTATTTAAAGATGTTCTGCGATTTTCCTTTCACGATTCTCGGGGGCTTGCCGTATAGCTTGGCTGTCCAGTTGCCATTATTTAAGGCTAACGTAAACTCAAAATTATGTTCACTTGGTGAAAGTTAACACGGCTAGTTCATTATTTACTTTCATTGACGTAATCCTTAAAACATAAAAATTTACTTGAGAAAACGTGCTTACAATTCCCTAATAATATATAGCTAACCTTTAGCTTATATTATTGATAATGTGATTCCTAATAATATATAATATTAAGAATGTTTTTCGGTGTTTTTTCAAGTCAGTAGTTTAGAGAAGGAAAAGATGTGTGCGTTCAAAAGGGACAAACGTCTTGGTCCCTATGAAGTTATTTCTAATGATCTGGTGGAACTGTCGAATGGTCTTCTGTTTGACACTAATAAGTGGGACCTATCACTCACAACTTAATGCCTCTTCCTTGGTGTGACACGATGTGTGGAATAGCTAAGCAACTTATTTAGTAAATCCTCCTCATATGTACTGGAACGGCTCAATTTTAACGTTGAATCATCCTAGAAATATTTCCTTAACTTGTACACACTGTACCCCTTAGTTGACGAATGAAGCGTTTCATCAAACTCAGGAACAACATACGCCTGAAATTAGTTCATATCGGCCAAGGAGACCTTTATTCTTTGTTTCCACTGCCACATGGTTGCATCAGAAGACTGTGAATGACCCACAGAGACGCTCAACCTGAACCTGCAGAACAACCACAGAGACGTGTCTTAAAAGGAGCACTATAGTTCTCTATATATCACGCACCTCGCGCCTAAGTGTATTCAGCTAAAGATAAAAAAGCAAACCGTGTTTTGTGATATCAAATGTTCAACAACTTTCTTATATAAAACTAATTTCTCGTAGTTGCAACAATACATTAACACACCGCAGTACTGAACGACATCGTATATTCATCTATGGGACTTACCCTCAATTTTTCGCGGTGAGACACGTATATAGGAAGTAGGTACGTTCGTATGATTAGATGCACCTTTGATGGGTCTTAGATGCGTCTTGAACAAACGAATAAACGCAAACTTCGGTTTCTAGCATTGGTATACTATTATCGTTTGCTTTACCTACAATTTATATCAAGTTGCGTGTCAATTTACTATGACAAATGGCCTCGTAAGAATAAATGTGACATATTATGGCACATTTCCGGCGTCGAGCTAGGTGGCTTGGTGCATTCGTGTACGTTTTGCTACCAAAGGACACAAGTGTGCACGGGTTCGACCCCCGCTGTTGCACATTCACATTTATGGGGTCCATCTAAAAAGTGGTTCAAAAATTGCTATCGTGGACGTTAAATATTAGCTGATGGTCAACCCTAAAAGAAAGGAGATAAAATTTTTTCAGCGCATAAATGGAAAAGGTAGTAAATGGTATAAGCTTCCATATATAGTAGCTTGATGTAAAACTATTTTAGACACTTTTACACCGGAAAACACATTTATTCATCGCTTTAGTATTCGTGGAGATAATTTATATTACTTCACTAAACTTCAAGCTTATCTGACTTTCAATAAGTAATACAAGTAATAAATAATATGTACAGTTTCTATAAGAACCTATCTGTATTCTTGACGCTAGAATGCTAATTTTCCAAATATATATGTTCACTCATTCCAAAAAAGAAAATAAAACGTTGTAAAATATGGTCTGCAGCGCCTTACGTTCCTAGGTTTAAATATAATCATAAAATAATGCTTGTGACTTCGTAATATAAAAAACATTTGAGTCGCGGTTTATATAAAATTGCAGTTCCACTGAACGTGATAAAAAAGTACAAAGACTTGTAGATTACACGAACGGTTATGGAAAAATAACCAAAAACTTGACAATAATAGTATAATACATATTCAAAATCAAAACTCAGGGGAAAACAAACTCGGAATCCTAGCAGATGCTGCACATTTTTCTTTTGCCCCATAGAAGCCACAGAACATGAATGGTGTTCAAAATCGAAAATACAGAAATTGATCCTTGTCCGGCTACGACTGCCCAAGCTGGAGTTTGCTGGCATAACCAGTGTGTCCTTCAGTGTCCAATTCCATGTCGGGCGTTCCCCAGGACGAATGAATAGAAGTCACTTTGCTCGACATCACTCGAAGAACTAGAAGTGATGAACAGCGGAGAGAGTGCACTGCGGCGGACAGCATGGAACGGACACAGCTGTCAAAGCTTGCACCGCCGATGGCGGAACCAGGGGAGTGAACATCTCGGCAGTCTGCTCCGTATAAAAGGCCGCGCAGCATGAAGGTAAGCACAGTTCTTGACTGCAAAAACCTCAGTTACGAATCAACAATGAAGGCCGTCGTGAGTAACTCTGTTCCTTTTTGAGTGTCTAATCGACCGAATTTGCAATATCACACGCCCGTGTGGCGATTAAGAACCTTACTCTCAACTTAGCTTTGAGTGAAATTCAGTTTTTAAATAAAACTCTAAACTCCACTGTCTGTGAGCCACGGACTTGATCTAATCTACATTGTTTTGTGTGCCTTAAGGCACCTAATTGTGTTTCCAGTATGATGTATACTGCAGCGTACTCCAGGTAACTCTCCGACACCTCCCTTAGAGTTTGGTTTCTTCCTGACGTTTTATTAGGCTTGGATTTATTTACAGTCAAGAAGAACAGCTCACTCTAATGTTCATATTCCTAGAATCAACTGAAGGTGTTTTCACGCGTGACAAATTTAGCCTCGTTTCAGTATATGATATGAAGTTCAATATTTAGTTCGAACCCATTGGCTTTAAGGAATGTCGGTTTTAGACATTAGGCTACGTTCAGTTCTACGGAAATAGCGGCTGCCGATTTGAGGTAAGCCACCCGCCCGGCATAGCGTCAGTAGACTATGCAACCTTTCAGTCGTGTTTGCTCTATAATAGTTATTTAAAACAGTTTATGTCATTGTCTTCTGACCTACAGCTCGTTCTTGTCGCCATTATGGCTTGTATCGCCTGCGCCTACGCCGGCGTCGCATACACTGGCCTTGGCTACGCTGCCCCCATCTACGGTGTTTATTCCGCTCCCGCCTACGGATACTCTTACGGCACCTACGCCCCTGCCAGCTACGGTTACAATGCCTACGCTGCACCTGCCTACGGAGGCTACTATGGCGGACTCTATAGTGGATTTTTCCGCAAGTAAATAATCTCATTTCGTTTCATCCCGTTCGACCGAAAGGCGGTATTTCGATGCAATAAAACAGAAATGACTTGCAGTCGCTGAGTGTTAATATATTAGCTATTTTTCTTACTACTGGACAAAACCATTGCGCAGATGGTGCAAATGAACCGGCTATCACCAAAAAAAGTAAAACGGTTCTAATCCCCAAGGCGCACCTAGAAACTGGAAAGATAGAACCTCTAGGGTTCTATAAATCATAGTATGTAGATATACGATGAGACCGATGAGATCAACATAGGAAATAAACTATACTCATTTCGAATGCTTGTAAAACGATCGGCGGTAACTCAACGTTAGATAATTATTAATACAAGTACCTATGTCGAGCTCGGTGGGTTGGCGCATTGGCGTGCGCCTTGCAACCGGAGGAGACACATAGGTGCACGGATTCGATCCCCGTTGTTGCACATTTACATTTAACGTGGCTTATTTAACGTGGAGTAATGCACAAGCGGTACGTAGAAGTTGAATATTGGCTGATAACTAGGTCCAGAAATTTTAATATTAGATGCTTGTTAACACAACACTTGAACCTCAGTCAAAGTTTTAAGTGGCGAAAGTAAAGAGATCACGAAGCCCTTGATGGGGTTGCAATTCGAACAATAGCAGTAAAACAGCAGGAAGGACTAAGACCTGCCATGAGTTTCTATTTCCAAAAAAATGTTCGTGTCTAAGAAATTTTGCGAATGCCATATTTTTATATATAAATATATAAATATACATATAAATAAATAAAGCTCATTTACCAGTATTATAGGTGAGTACCGTTGTTCTGTTGCTAGCTATATGACTGCCTGTGAGAACTTTTTGTAATTTACATCTATTAACTTAAATTATTCCTAACCGTTTTCGGAACCAATTTGGTTAAGGAAGGTATATGGTCACAGTAACATGTACTTCATTCAGTGGTGGTAGCCAAAGAAGCAGGTACAGACGACTAGTGTAGTTTTGGATAATCAGACTACGGCCAGAAAAAAATACAGAAAAATGCAGCAAAAATGTCTTGTAGAAAAATCCAGAAGTTGTCATTTTTCAAAGAACCTTTCAAGAACTTGTAATCGGAATAGCAACACATACGGACATAGACAAGACAACTTTCTAAAAATATTTATTAGGATCGAGTTTGACTGATTACTATTTATACCTACAAAGTGTTGCCCTACAAATCCAACAACAGTGCGTATTATATAATTAATTCCACAATAAATACTATTTTAGATAAGGCAGGTGAGCTTGAACCAAATTACAGACAAGACGCAATCGGCAGTACCAATTTGGCTACCTTCCACTGTTGATCTTCAAATAGATACGGTTTAAGTGGAAGAACGGTTTCGCGTGAGATTGGTTGAGACATAAAAGACAAGTTTTTTAGAAAGAGAAATTTTTTATTAGTTGTGGTTGGTTGGAACGAACTCCTTCCAAATTATTTACGTCTAGCAAATCCTTCGATTGCATTTTTTAGACCCCGTGAACTTTTCGTGTCTAGGGTTTAATTTTTGAATTTTTAATGGAATCCTTTATCAGATATAAGTAATAATTAAATACATAGTGTTCGGCGAGAACCTAGTATTTCAGTTTAACAGCTCTGAAACTTTCTCTGCGGCTGTTTACATTAATTTGAAAGGCGCCCTCAACTATAGCTCAAACAAGATCTGTATCTATAACGTTCGCAGAGCAACAACAGCATGTGTTGTAAACAACACAAGCTTTATGCTAGGACGTTTTAAGGAAACAGACAGCATTTAAAAATGCATAGATTTGCATAGGTTCAAGTCTGCCACCCATAATTCCTTCAAACAAATGCCTGCTAATGTGGACACCAAAGTGTGTTAATTTTCACGACCTTGTCGTTGTTGTGGCGTGCATAGCCTCCGCCTACGCCGGCGTCGCGTACATTGGCCTCACTACATTAGACCCGCCTGCGATGCTCACGCTGCTCCCGCCTATGGATACTTGTACATTGCCTATGCTTTTGAAACGTACAGTTGCCGTGCCTACAGTGCCCCCGCCTACGGAAGCTACTTCGGCAGACTTCAAAGCGAATTTCTCCACAGGAAAAATCTATCTCATCTCAAGCAATCATATAATGAAGCGTCATACAATAAACAAAATGTGCCAATCCTACTTGAGAGCTTTTTAAAAACGCCCTACTTTTTTATTGATAATTTGTATTGCTCCGCAGATATCCGCGCCTTACCTGTTATAAGCACAGATTGAAAAGCATGGCAAGACCAAATCTGTAGACAATCCGATGTCACTACAAAACTATTGTGATGGCAAATTAGAATGCGACGAACACCGATCTGTCGTTATCGTGTGAAGAATTTTACTACCAAGCTATTATTTTGTTCACTACGTACCTCAATTCGAGAAAATGCCCGCTTTATCTTAGGATAGTTCGAGTAACAACTGGTCGATACGAGACTGTTGCCTTAATAATGTACGCTTATTTTTAAATTATTGTGCCTACTAGCGTTAGGAGCTTGTCCATGCGAGTTTTCCAGATACCTAGTGGGTGCTTCTGTCTCCTTCCTAATAATGGCACGACATAAATTGAGACAACTTATTACACCTCAATTCACGTTACCACAATTGTGTGGGCGATTAATAGTTAGAACATAGGGCCTTAACTAAGACTTCGAAGCTGGGACATATCTCACCTTACTTGTCCAGCTTTATATAACATAAATAGAACCATCGAAACTTCCTCATGGCCGCAACTCGTTTATGGAACTTTGGTTTTCAGTACGTAAGGAGAAGAACCCAAAGAGAGATTTCTTGTTTATCACAAAATATACTGCTAAAAATGATTAATTCTTTCCGGCGATTAGAGTTGTCGCCGACAGGCCAAAAGCTGCATCAGACGCACTTGTTTCACAGTTAAACAACTTGGAGTTGATCCATTGTGCTACTTCTCGTAATTTTGAATAGACCCCGACTAAATATTTAACGTGTGATGCACATATGTCTATTTCACTCGGTTACCGAGAAGAAAACACATGTTTTATTTACAACTATATTGCCACAATAGCTTGTTCTCAATAGATCTTATACGTGCCGAATCAAAAGCCTTGATAATCCACTGGATTGCTGTTTTAGTATAGACGTATGAAAAAAGCCTTCAGAATGTATCCAGCTCTGACAAGCATTGAGATCACATTTGAACCCTTCAGCTAACAACTTAATGCTGCATGAACATGGCAGCTCCCTTAAAAGAGAACCAAACTCGTTCTGGCTTCCTATATTGCGATTTACGTTACGTCCGGTTTGAGTGTCACCCAACATTTCAATACGCACTTTTCCAAAAAATCGTATTTAGCGAAACACTCGTTTCGTTACGCATCATTTTCTGTACTGGCGAATACACGGAAATCCTGTCCTGCACAGTCTAATTGACCTCATGCTGGTGTAAATGCATTTTAGTTTAAACAAGGATAATACTAATACATACTCACATGCATGTAGACTTCATGTTTTATTCAAGCTTTCTACATATCCGAGAATAGCCCAAAGCTATCACCTAGCCAACGCATTTGCTTAGCATATAATGCATGACAGATTGAGTCTTCCCAATTCTTTTACGAAAAACGGAAAGGCAAAGCCAATGTGGTCATACTTAACGTCTTTGTTAATTTGAAAGCCTGTTGGTCTATTGGATTTTAATCAAGGAGAAACTCCTCGCTAGTTAAATCAAAGTTTTCGAGTAGCCGGCCATTTAACCACATGAGTACAATAGATAAAGCAAGCAAATTCCATATTAGACGACAGTATATATTGAGTTGAAAATTGAAATAAACCGAATTGTAAGCAGCTTTCCCCTTTAAAGTCTTGCCTAAGACGAGACTTTGTGTGGAGGTAAGAGCCAGAGTAGGATACCGTAAAGCCTGTACCACAGAAACATCAAAAGAATGCCTGATGTTTACCTATAATGCCTTACGACTATTGATACAGCGTCATTATAGCCATTTATCAAGCCATATAATCATTTATCAAGTTCTACGGACCTTGATATACGTAAAGGTTAATGTGCACTACGTATATTTAAGAGATAATAAATAATAAATAATTAATAATAAATAATAATTGTTAATAAATAAAATGAAGCGTCTACTTGTACCGCTTCAATGAGATCGGGATCGTTCATACGGGTGCGGGCGCTTTTCCCGCAGATTTCACATACAAGTAAGGCGACGTTGATGGAAAGTAACCTAAAGACTCGATTGTATGTGCGATCGGTTTCAATATAATAGTTTATGTGTAGGAACATGTCTTAGACATGGTGCTAGTCGCCATCCTGATAGTTTCATGCATTCCCTATTTATATACACAGACTATAAACTAATGAGTAATACAATATAGTATCAAAAAACATTATATATTCTATTTTTAATGAATTTTGCACTGAAGCTAAAATAAAAGCAAATATACCCAAATGTAGATAATAGAAATGATTTGACAGTATCAGCGCTTTAAGTAGTGTGGTAAGATGGTTTTGTAGTATAAAAAGGACCTGTGCGAAAGAATTTGACAAATTGTTTTAGATTATCCATGTGCTTCAGTCAGACTATCATTTGGGGTGCTAGCTACGCGTTCTTCGAATTTTCAAACTATTCAAACGAAATTGCTATGCACGCCTTTGCTCATATATGCGCTATCCAAACTACCACTTCTAACCGCTGGGACGATACCTTATTGCTAAAAACAAGCAACGTATGCAAGCTAACTGGCCAAGCATAGAGTTGGCTAGTTCAGATATGTTAGCAGCTGTTGCATCTTGATTGGAACCAAGATAATCTCTTGACTTTTCTGTCGAGTAGCATACATACGTTACCGATTTCCTATCAAGCCAAAAGTCCCCTTGAGAGTAGAAGGGGCATACTTGTCAGGCTAACCCCCATTTTCGTCCGCTCGTCCTAATCAGCCAAAAAGAACAGGAGGAAGGTTATAGCCTCTGTACGGGTGGGCAAGCGTTGAAGGGAACTTATGCGTTGTTAAGCGCATGCAGGCTTAAATAAAGGAATTCATCAAGGCATGCGTGCCTATCTCTGTTACGAAGGCGGAATCCAACTGCACACTTTGTGGTAGAAAAAACGATGGCAGACTCATATATAGCAAAAGGGTAAGTCAATGTAAGAGCTGTAGACATTTTGCTTTAAAAAAGCGTCAGGATTGCGGGCGTTCGCTCAAACGTTCTTGACGGCGTGTCTCCCTATAGTCAGAATCCAATTCAACGGAAAATCTTATTTTTTACTACCCTAAAGCTGCTTCAGAAGACCTTTTCCTTTCAGAAAAGCTGTCCGGTTTCCTTTTGTATGGTAACGGCACCTTTTTCAACTAGTAACGTGCACTGAGAAGTTGGTAGTTAACAGTGCAACTAGCATTTGTCTGCATAATCCAAGTTCCTTTGTGCCAGTCGACGTTACTCCGAATGTGATGGGCCCTCTGGTTCAAACCTCCTATCATTAGGCTCGAATCTCTTTCACTCTTCTACACAGGCATGGCCACGACGAGCTTTCGCTCGAAGACTTCGACTCAGGGACTGGGTCCCCCATTTTTGCCTATTCAACTCGAGCACTATGGCTGTTTCACCGCCATCCCTGAATCGGTGGCATAGAGCCCCTTTTCTAGACAACCCTGTCGCTCTCCTGCAGATCGGGCTGTTCACACGGCCTCGTCGGTGCCCGCCTAGGCCCGGAGAGAGGAGTCGACGGCGGTTGGACAGCGGGCCGATGACGTGCTTACCGGGGTCACCACGAGGCGCGAGCGGCAATCCCACCACTGCTGCGCCAACAGCACATAAAAGGAGTTGCGCTCCTTCGGTCGACCAGAGAATACACATACTTGCTTCAGCGAGGAGGCGCTACCATCTCTAAAGGTGAGTTAGAATCTTCAGTGAAGCTGATGGAAAGGAAAGTGAAACCTCAAGAGATGTTCGCCAACAAACAGACAAAGAAAGTAATTTGACTTAATGAGGATGAAAAAAAGAGCGACGATCGTGACAGGCAAAAAATTTATTGATATGACGTGCGCAATTCAATTTCGACACCATATGGAGTAGATGCTGTACTAGCACCTGGCTAAATTCCATATGGTGTCAAGTAACTTTTTTCTGCTTCACTGAAATATCATGCATAAGCCCTGAACTAAAAAACTATAAAAGGAGTTCAAGCTTAACGACAATAGCAAACATGTAAAGTGGTTGCGATACGAATATCTCGAAGTTGAGTAACCAACTCTGTAAGTTCTTCTATGATTCTCGCCCTTCTATGAGTCGCCTAGCCTTGGCAACGGTGATGGATAAACTGTACGCAACCAAGTGCGATTAAAACGAACGGTTACTGCTTTATCCTCTCTTAATTCTTATATTAACGGCACTGTCCTTTGATAGTAAATTACATTGTGGGGCTTTTATTAAAAGTTTGAGGTGTGCTTTTAATCAAGGGCGTCTGAAGTAGGGCTTTAGGGTGTGTTCTACACAATATAGCTCTCACCAAAAGACCTAGCAATAGCTGTCACATCACACTGGGAAAGCAATTGTGACAGTTGTGTGAGTGCCATATGGGAACTAAATCAAGCGAGATTAAACCCTTTTAAACCCTGCACTTCCTTCGTGTGAACACTTATTTATGACAAAGAGCGTCTGCGAGTTGATGTATTCGAGCTTGGGAAATCATATTTATGTGCGCATAGAAGTTCTAAAACACAATAGACAACATGTGCCTAATACAGTTTTATATTAATGAACTTATTGAAATAGTATTAGTTGGTACAATGTTAATATGTTTCCTATATAAGCTAATGCTGGTGAAAATTACCGTATGACACATACAAATAATTGCATTTATTTTGTAGGTCAAGTTCAACTAACGGCCCTATATTTGATCACCGCTCAGATTATAATTGGATTTTAAAATCGCATTGGATTATATATTTCTGAACATACGTTACATCTTCACAACTTGAGTGGTATCATCTCCTGATTCATAACCAATTCGGATTAGTAGGAACACATCACGACATGTATAGGCATAAATTCTGCGAAGTCCTAACTCTTCTGAATTTTTTGACCAAGCATACTCGCTTAAGAGAGCATTCTTCTTTTTTAGTTTAGTAAGAGTTGCTCATACAGACTGAACCATGCGTAAGCTACAATCTGCGAAAACTTTATTAAACCAACAGCTATATGAAAAGAGGAGCGCGTTTTTGCTTCCTTTATGCAGGACACGCAAATAGTTCGCTTTCAGGGCTTTTCCTTATCTCCATTACCTTTCAACTGGTTACTTATACTAGAGATCTATATAATACATTTTCGTCATGGTATGGTATACACTTTTGGGATTAAATAATAATATTATTTATATATATATCTTTCTAAACCGCACCATGTTTGCCATTCAGCATTTTGAACAAACATTCTTAAATTCCTTAATAGCATTCACGTAACCAACTATACTTAAGTGACCATTTAAATAACAACGGAGAAGAAATTCTTCTAACCCTTAGAGCAACACCAATAAGCTATTTCCCAATTAGGCTTTTAAATCATTCGCTATCGCTTGCTAATGTTTTAATGAAAAATTTGTTGTCATTGCCGTGGGAAGAGACGCGCATCAATCCTCAACGCATTCTCTGCTGGCATAATCTACAAACCGCTGAACTATGCGTCGCGCGGGTAACAGCAGCAGCATAAACTACGGCGGTTCGCTGGGTACGGCCATGCTGGTTGTTGCCTTAGCCATTGTCGTCCGTACTGTGGGTGTTCTTGGAAAACCGGATGCAGAGGCTCCGCTGAGCGCTCTATCGCCTGCTGAGTACTCCCCGCAATATTTCGGTAAGCGATACACAATTACAGTGATCGGCAATATCTAGCCTCGGCAAACCAACATGTCATGTCATTATACGGCTACTGATTGGATATTTGTCTGCAATAGAAACTGAAAAAAATTTATCAAGTTGCCAGATATATTAACCGTATCTTACCATCCTGAGCGTTGTTCACTAGCTTGGTTATTACAAACTAGATTTGAAAGATTCTAAATGAAAAAGAAGGTAGACAAACTTGAAATGAACTTTCTTATACGTTCACACGCTATATAATGCAGATGATGCTAGAAACACGGTATTGGATAACGAAAAATAAAATAAAAAACAGACAGAAGAGCAAACGCAATTCAATACAGTAATAAACGCCTTAATTGAATCATCATAGGGTACAACCAGCGAAACTTCTTTTTTTAAAAGGGGCCTCCGAAGAAGTGGAATCAACGAATATTTTAAACTAGTAACCCTTAGAACTTCCCTTACTTGTTATTTTTATTATATATTACGGACTATAGAACAACGGGCTCGCCTTTGCTGCCAACTTAAACGCACGAGCCTATCAGAGGAAGGCCAAGGTGAACGTGGAAACCATAAATGAAACTCCTTGACGTATAAACGTCACGCGAAAGGCAATATATTCTTTGCTCGATGCGAGAATATGAAGACTTGAGACCCTACGTTGACCCACTTCATCAAATGCATCCTTTGTAAATATATATATATATATATATATATATAT
>MNPL01005918.1:0-12606 GCA_002081605.1 Tropilaelaps mercedesae
CACACACACACACACACACACACATATATATATATATATATATATATATATATATATATATCCCTTATATCTCACACATCGACTCATACAGGCTAGATAGAGGCACAGCGTGGGTTGAGTCATCCAACCATAGGTCTCTATTAGTGCCCCTGTCGAATCGCTGGGGAAGCCGCTGGCGAGAAGGCTGGCGTAACACTTCTCGATGACGGTGCAGTACTAGACAACGCTGGACCGGGCCTAGCCGCGCACTCATTTAGAGCTGGGGTCCTCAGCCAAGCAAAGCGAGGTCCTACGCAAGGCAAGTAGGAAGATGCAGCGTTTGATCGTTGTCTTACAATGTATACGTTTAGTGCGTGTAACAGAGGCTGTTGTGCAGTCAGCAACGTAAGAGGCGAACGAGTAAATGTCTAATGTCCGCTGAAGATGAACGTGCCACTGTAACAGCAGGCCGAAAGAATCGCCTCGCTAACGCAGAGTCGGCGCGGATCAGCAGATCAACTAAAGTCGGAAGCATTTTTGCGGTGGCAGCCAATCGTGATCCGAATCGAATGAGACAACGCAGAGACGATAGTAGATCGCGTCGATATACGCGCTTGTGGTGATGAGCCATCGTTCATCACCCAAAAGAAGTAAACCAACCTTCAAACAACCAGAGTCAGCATTCGGCGCTAACGTTCACCACCGATCAGCCTGAACAAACGATGCGATGAAGGGAAAGCAGTCTCTCGCAGCGAGAGACTAAGAAAGGAACAAGAACATCAGCAGCTGCTACCCGCACCTCAAAACTCTTGAATTTTCGTGATTAAATTTAATGAGAACTTGTTGTCTCCATTGTCACCGACGTCTCTCGTCCGTCCGCGTGTGCCGTCGCTGGCTCCACCGTTTAGGCAGTCACTAGTTTTCGGAGCCTCCAGCATTATAGAAGCGACGTCTTATCTAACTGAAAGCGTCTGAAGAAAGGAACGCCGTGCAGGAAGGCGTCCGAGAATTGAAGTTGAGTCTCGTCGAAAGGTCTGACGGGCTGAGGAGGCTCTATTGCGGGGGACGAGCACATTTCAAAATTCTTCAATGATCCATTCAATTTGGTAGGGCGATGGGAGGAGGCTGTGTGGCATCACGATAAATTCAACTCGTTCAGCCCTCTTTGGTCCTGCCTCCTCTCTTTCCTCCCTTACGAATTCCGAGACCTCTTGAACAGGAACAAGGCAAACGCACCTCACATCCAATCCCTGCCGTTGTGCTATGCTACCCTCCAGACCAAGCAGCCTTAGCAGCCTTCGTCACTGCCGTCAACACCACTATCCACCACCACGACGATTGCCGGCTGTTTATACCCGATCAATGGACGAGACAGGCGCGCTCTGCCACGCAAAGCCGCGCCTTTTCCTCGATGCGACCGTCCTGAAAGCGGCGAAATATTGAGATTCGAAAATTGTGCTCCTTCGCTACCCTGTCGATAAGCCGGATGCGGAGAATGAGAGAGAAAAATAGAGTTTTGCATGAGGGCGGACACCGGGACCAGCATAGAATCTCGAGGGGAGACAAGAGAAGACTTAACAGTTAAGTGGACGGGAGAGCCGAACAGACGAGCGAATGCATGAAAAGGTACGTGGAACAAACCAAAGCGAAAGCGATATCCAATTGACAGACATATACGTACATACAGAGGACCGACTGATGTAACAAAGAGAAACGAAGAAAAAGGGAACAGCGTTTTGCAAAACGCTCGAATGAGTATGTGAACGTAGCATCCCATGCACAGTACGAGAACTGTTGGACAAAATAGAGTATGAAGAAAGTGGCTACGTCGGTTGAGCATGATGCGAAGGTCAGTAGCAACAACTACTACAAGTCGACTTTAGAGCATTAACGGTAATGCTGCTTACAAATAATATGTGACGTAAAATGCGCGTTAACTTATTCCGTCTTCGTTCTTTATTACGCCGCTCTTTGGCTGAAGATAACCCCATAAAGGCTATCTCCCACTTGTTTTCAGTGACTGATTAAATCAGATTTCGCATAAGCTTCCGTTAATTAGACTGGCGCAATCCTTTATCTACTGATGTGAATGGAAACTGTAAGAAAAAGCCACATTTCATTATTAAACAGAGTTCATAATTTATAGCAGGTTGTCAGCACGCAGGCAGAGCTAACTGCTCCCCGCCCGGTTTCATTTATTACTACTGTTGTGAGACATTCTTATTAACAACACTACTCGTAGTAGTTCCAATGCAACGCACCCTATTTGCCTTTGCTGGAAGAAAATTCAACGGGCCGTTTATTTGTAGTATGGAACAATACAATGCCGTGCTCAAAGACAAATTTTTTTATAGGTTTTTTTTTGTAATGGTGGTAGCGCTAGCACGTCACTGCAACTATATAGTAACTAGCATAGAACTTACAAATTCACTAAAATCCCCTGTTCCCCCATCTCTAGTTTCGATAATTGGTGAGACATTACTTCGATAATCTTAAAAATATCTGCTTCCATATAAATGGATTAACGAGAATATTCTTTTTCAACTTGCAAAAAACCCAAAAAGCATCGATAATCTTAGGAAGCATTTTTGCACATTTTTCGCGATGAATGATATTCTCATTTTGAGCACAAAAAAATTTCGCTTTCCCTAAGACATAAGTAACCATGCAGAAACAGTTGTACTGAAATATTTATAGTACTAGGGCCAAACAATAATTTAAAGTTATCTTTACTTCATATTTAAAGTGATTGAATATTAAAAGCCACTCAGCTTGAGTAGTCTATTATGTAAAATTAGTTTAATGGGCTGAGTTCAAAGCGAATTTAATAAGCTTCCAGACCTGATATTCTGTTTTGACAGTGGACAAGACGGCGTCGTGCCGGGCATGTTTAGTTGTGGCCGATACACTGGTAATTTTTTGTTTACGATGAGCTAGTCCTGTCCTTGTAAGATAATAAAAAAGCGTAACTTAATTTGGATCAAAGCTGGAATTAAGGTGAGTTATTAAGTACAGATTTATAATTTGAGCTACCGTCTACCATGAGTATCATTTCTGTGAGATCGTCAGAACTGTGAGGTCGTTACGAAAACGACGTTGGCCCCATTTACCATTTAAATCTTTCGGTCTCCGAAAGATTTAAATGGTAAATGCACTTTGACCTCCATTCAATAGCATTGAATGCCTACAATGATTTTTATGTAAGTGTAAGAATCACAATATTTGAATGGAAGGTATTATTTATTTCGATTAGACATTGGTCAGTACTTCGGCATCCCGCAAAGATACTGGCTCAAAAATCAACGTGGCTTTTTATTTTACCAGAAGAAACTAAATCTAAATAAGCATTTTCAACCTGATCATTTTTGAAATACTTTCGAGAATGAGTGGCGATTTAGACATTCTATCTTCGCATTTTAGCAAACGTCGTCTACTCAAATGAACGACTGCGTGGACATGTTTTTGTCGTGACAAAAACAAAATGGGCTCATTTAAAAACGAAGAAGGTACAAGTGCTTCAAAAAGTGTGCTTACACCTGCATAATTTTAAAATTATTTGTCAAATGAGGAATCGGTGCTGCTGTATAATACTCTTCTAACTGAGTTGTTATGTATAATGTATAGCTGACTTTTGACCTATCTAATTCAACCACCCATTGAAGTTGCACTGCCAGCTTTTTTGTTTGAAGTCAGTTATAATTTATAGCTGACTTTTGGTTTGTCTAATTCAACTACCCATTACGGTTGCACTGCGAGCTTTCTTGTTTGAAGTAACAGTACTTTGTGTAAAAGCCATTGTGATCGTTATTATTTAGTATTAGAGTGTCAAGTAAGCTTTTGCAATGACTATTTTTTATGGCTAAACTTATTGTATGTTATCTGAGAATACCATGCAACACGAACGTACTCAACGTGTTATTAAAATTTTCAAGACGTATCGTTTCTTGCAGTTATCAGTCTTTCTTTCTTGCCGAGCCAAAACTACAACTTGATTATAATTTTTAAAAAATAAATCATAAATAAATAAATAAAAACCTCCTGCCTCAAAAAATATAACGAAGCAACCAATTTTACTAAAATAAATATAAAAACAAGCCGATCTTGGCTAAATATTGTGAATAATATAGTTCATTTCAATGGCCCCTAGAACTTCCAGTAAGTAAAAAAAGATTGCATTTCATTATATAGGTAGGCTACGCACGAAACGCACAGCAAATTAAATCAGCAGATCATAAGCATGTAATAAGAGATACATTTGACGCGATAATCTTATTCGTCTTCTTAGATAAATTGCCGTAATAATTGTGAATGCATATGTGCACGAAGATTGTAAAAATTTCTAAAGCTCTTAAAAATTAATAAACAGCTATCATCTAATTAATACTTACAATTTTTAGGATAGTTATTCAAAGTAAACATTTTCCTTTGTTAGAGCTGGCAAGATCATTATCTCTTTGTCATGCTGCTATGAATATATATTTAAATATTCAAGTCTGAGGACAGTCCGAATTTCAAATTTGAATGAGTCCAGATGGGCCAGCCGGTACAATATTAGTTGACACTCGGAAACTTAAGCGGTGACGGAAGTAAAAAAGAAATGGAGAAGCATGTTATGCCTGTGTATAACTCTCACCGATTATATGCAATCCTCTAACTTACTCAATTTTAGAGATACGATTTACCTGGCTTTCTTTGAGTAAACGTGAAACTGTCATTATTTAAAAAGTGCACGAAATACTCTACCTAAATTTCCTCTAAATGTGTTCCTTTGTAAAACACGTTTCAGCGTTTGTTTAGCAGGATGTCCTTTGATTAGCTTTAAAATAAATTCGCTATATTAACTAGTAACCTGGTAATCTTATATTTAACCGCCTGATGTGTGCCGCTTATGTAAGCAAAGCAGGAAATATTAATAATACTACTGTAATGCTAAACTAATTAATAAAATTTATTTACTAATATAAATTGTGAGTTTGTTAGATATGATATACTCCCTGTGAGCGTAGTGTATTCAGAAACGCGTGATATCAAGAAAAAAAGTCAGTCGACTTAATGCCCCAGTAAAGAATTATCTTCGATTGTGCGCTTGTACAGATAGGGCCTTGTACATATAGAATACTGAATACCACAATTTTAAGGTCATTCTACCTTAATTCAATTACCCAGAACTAGATCAAATTCTCAAGTCAAGTCACATTGGAAATATTTTCTCACGTGATCCTACAACATTCTAGAGTAAAACAATTTCAATTGTTTGAAAGTAACTCGAGCTAAAACGTCGTTCACGAGCATCCCTATACTTTTTATTTGAGGGTACAAATATATCGTTACTGAATGAAAAAAATAAAGGCCGTAAAATTGTCATAAAATAAAGGCGCATACACATTCGCTCGCCTCCTGGCCTGCTTAGCCGTCTAGGAAGAAAAATGCTTTTGTAACGCTCGGTTAATTGACGTCCTTCATTTGTTAGTCGCTCAGAGACCGTTTCCCGCGGTTTCACCCCACCGACAGCGAGTAGGAATCCATCTCCTTTGACTTTCCGCTCCTTTCACCAGAACCCCAAGGCGCCTGCTGTTCCTCCCACCCCTCGAACACTACTTTTCCGCTTTGAAAACTTCCGGTGATTTGCACAGTGGCTTCTCCCAGTAGCATCGCGGAATTCAGCGGTCTCCTTCATGGATTACTTCGTGGATACTTCTCTACGTTTGCTACAACGTACCTACATGACTCTGACCGATCGCCTGCGTTCAGCGTGGACCCGGCTTGCTTCACATGAATCTGCTTTCTAAGCTAAAGTTCTCTGTGAGGACGTCATTCGACGTTCAAAACCTCGAACACGTCACCGGTGGCCAAGTTTGTCGATGAGCTGAGTTAGGCCCTGGGGCGACATCCAGTTTTAAACCCGCCTCTTCGTTTTCTCCGGCTCTTCCACGCACAGCATATTACACCGCTTACCCTTCTGTCTTCATCGTTCAGCAGGACGTTCTTCCCACAGACCTCGAACATGTGGGCAGCTTCGCCCAACCAAACCCCACTAACCTCTATTCAAACTGTTCCAGACTGCCCAGAATTGGCCGTCGCTCGCGGCTGTTCGCCTTGTGACGTCAGCTCCCAATGTCGGCCGCAACGACTTTCAATCTGCATGTCTTTCTTCCTTGCAATTCTTGTGCAATTCTCTCTCCTACTCTCTATTTAGCTCTGTCTCGCTCTTGATCTCTCGGCTTCTCTCCCTTCCCAGTAATCCATCCATCGTTGTTAGCCTAATGTTGAGGCAGCGTTTCGGAGCGTTGGGGTGGACGACGCATTCGCATTCAAATTGACCGCGTCTTTGGCCCATTCGGAGCACTCGCACACATTGATCCTAATGGCCATGTATCCCTAACCCCCTTCCTTCTGGCCGAGGGTTCGCTTTGGCTAAAATGCAATGCATGCGACGTTCGTTGAACATTTCCTTAAACCCATGCTCTCCGCTTCCCTGGTCTTTGGGTGAACCCCTCTCTTTTGCCTCAGGGTTCTTAAAGCCTTGTTGGTCAGAATGATTCTGTTCTATCCTTTCGCCCATTGTACCATCGACCAGAGTGCACCATCTCTTCTGTGTACGATTGTCATAAGCATTAAGGTGAAATAGAGAGGCATGAAACAATGCTTTATCGCCCTCGAGGATGTCGCCTAGTAAACCAGTTTCAACTTTTGTAGTCAAGTTTTGTACTACTTGATCGACAAAGGCCGCATTTCTGCAACTTCTGAAAACCGAAGATTTTTTAGTAAAGAGCGGACGCATATACAATTTTTCAAAAATGAGTGCGATAATCGCATCAATTGTTCTCAATTTAAATTAAGAAATTATATAGAACTTCTTACAGAATAGAGTAGTATATGTTTTGGATATGCATGGAAGTTCTATGTACCTCAAAACCTCGATTCCAAAGTATTCGAACCTGAAAAGGCTTACGCCACTGTTGAGTAGGTAGGATATTAAATTACCAGTAAGAGCTTCAGAACAGACATGCTTCATACATCCTCAACATCAAACGTGAAAAAAAAATACTAACTTCAAACTATTATAATTTTTCTAATGAGCATCGGATTATATATTTTTCCTTCACTCATATGAATATAAAATCTTTGCATTACAAGGTTTTGCTAGTCAACCTTACTTATTGTTTGAACGGCCGATTTTAAGACAAACATAAGCGATGTTGATCAGCATATTAAAAAGCTAACAAGAAAAAAGAAATGTTCTTATTTATATCTATTTGCGAAATTGGAGAACTAAATGGACTATCATTATAAAGGAATGTATGCAGCTATAGCATTATGTTGTTGGCCATATGTAATGCTTCGATCTTGTTATAATAAAACCTGATATCCTATTTGGGGAACAAATTTTTATAGTTAAAAGAAGAATACCTCATTAGTACATATTTTAAGTACATAATTAAAAATTTTAGAAGAAATGTGTTTATGTGAGAATATCGCTTATGTATATAGTATTATCAAATAATAATACCAAATAATAACTCATCTTTTAAATGCTCTCCGAGGTTTTCCAGTTTTTCAATATATTTAATAAGGCTACTTCTAATAAAACTGTTCTCACTTTACAGGTTTGTCAAATACTAATCTTATATTATTCAATGCACGTGTGGAGGTACAGCATTTGTTTTGTAAAATTAAATGCATACGTGTATCAAGTCGGTTTTTTGAAATTTCGGAACGAATTATTTGCAAATCATGCTTGTGGCAATTATTCCTATTCCGTATTTCTAATTTTTCTAACTTTCTCGGGTTGATAAACTGAAAAGCTTAACACAACACAAGATATAAGCAAATACCTCCAATATTTATTCTGGATGGTCCATTACCTGATTTTTTATTTTTGTACGCTATCGGTGGGATTTTGGAAAATACGGTGAAGAAGAATTACCATAGTCTTACGTTCGGAGGTAATTATCAAGTTAATACGTAACATATAGCTATAAAGCACTGAGGGTGGAATAGAAAAATACATGTGTGTGCTGAATTACACTTTAATAAATACAATCCACCAAAAAATATGCTATTGTCACCAAGAGTACATTAAATAGAAATTGTAAGGTCAATATTACGAAATGACTCAGTCAATAGCCTTTAGGTATTTCTCCTTACGTTTAGCCTCCAGAAAGTTGGTTCCCGGTGACGTTGTACGTCAGACAACCATTAATCTCGTCAAGTGTACTTACGGTTTGTTTCTCGTGAACATAGGGCAACCATCGCATTTTAACACCTTAACAAAAAACATTTAATGGCCTCTGTGGCCGTTTGTCACTAAATACGAAAACTTAATTCCTTTCTATCTTTTGGAAACGTATATATGGAGATGAATATAAATAGACACAACGAGCATAAAAGATAATCCAAGAAGGGAATGGCCTAGGTAAATACTCCAATAAAATATTGCCCCCTTACAACAAACGGTAAGCATAACAAGTTATATATTAGTTAAGGATAGATAAAATAGCTAAAGGCAGTTGAAAATTTAATTGAAGCACTTATTGATGTGTTATTCTTGGCTGCGAACTATCATCTGCAGCCAAGGATGATCTGAAAAAATAGGCACGGTATAGTCATATGGCTTATTACTGTTACGTTGCATATCTAAAGCCGAAGGTGTGCTGCCTTTTTCTTTCTGGTCGCCTGCCCACATTGTCGTAGGCCTTTTCGTGCTTAATCGTGGCTCAGTACATAGAAAACCTAATGTTGGGAGTGGCTAAGGCGATTAAACCTGGTTGCAAAACTGGCTATACGAACTAGGACCGTCCGTTGTCGCATGCTCGAATCCCGATAATAGCACGTACAGTTTGTAGACGCATATTTGTATATTTAGGGCTGGCGACAGGGAAATTTAATACTGGAGGATATCCAAGGAACTTGAGGTTAGAGCCTGCAGTTAGCGAGTAGATATTATGGCAAGCGAGCTGCAAGCCGTACGTCATTTTTATTTTATCTCCAGGTGTAGATTATTTCGAAAATGCCCTGGATTTAAGCTCTTTAACAATTTCTAATAAAACCATCAATTTATGGGCCCTCAGCGTATCGCAAGATGCTCTAAGTAATACGTAGAAACATAATGAACAATTTTAATAACCGTGTGGTGAAGTGACGACATGACATTAGCAGACAGTGTGTGTTATAAAAGTTGCGCGTTGTTCATCAAGTACAAACAGCACAGCGTCGTCTCGTGATGTCAGACTGAGATATCGTTGGTTCGCACGGGTATATGACCGGGATATAATTAACATTATTATGCTGCCACACAGATCTCTTGAAGTAAGCTCAGATAAGCAGCTACTTACCTCGGCAGCATATAAGGTGCAACGGCTGACGTTCAAAGGGGCTGGGTGGCCTTGAGTGAGTAGCCTGGTCAGCTTTTAGAAGGGAAACATTTTAGTGAGACCCTTTAGAAATGTGAAGTTTTGCACTAAAGGATGCCACTGGCAAGTCTTAAAGCAGCGAAGTAGTAGAAGTAGGTTATAATGATAAGAAAAGAGTTGAGGCAAGAAGAATGGATTTATTTAGCTAAAGCACACCGTACCTTAGCATCTGATCGATCTAAATATCTCATAGTGAAGAGCAGCATGGGTTAAAGATCAATGTTAAAAAAGAACGCACTTTTTAACTTTACTTAAAGCCTATTACGTGTAGAGCTTTTAGATAAAGTCCAGAGTACGGCATGTTTTAGCCCCACCAACCTTTCCTAATAAAAAAGTATCTTTATGATCCGAGTTGCGTATAAATTGTTTCGTTTTCGAATTTTAGGCGTGTCTTGATCTATAATGGCCGAAAAGCCTGTGTAATTTTTCTGGTTATTTATAAACAAGTCGATTAGACGTAAATAGTATGTTTTAGAGTATTATATATTCTTCAGGTATTTTTGTAAAATATTTCCTCTTATCGGAGAATAGCGATTGTTTTGATGTCGGTTAGATACCTAATACCACTGCCAAATAGAAACACAGATGTCTAAATTAAATGAAATGAACGTAAGAAAACAAAAGTACTGTACGCTACTGAAAAAATAGAAACACCGAAATTAATTGAAAATGTACTATGGAACATGTAGTAGTACAAATTACCACGACAGCCCTCTTGTTATTCTAACTGAATAATTACTAGTAACAAATAAAATTATATCATCATTAATAACCGGGCATAACTCTCGTTCTAAATAACGACCACAGTTCACAGCTCGGGTAATAGACTTATACACGCTTACATCTATTTTTATAGGGATATATTTTGTCAAAACGATACAATTAGCAAACCTGGTGGCCTATATTCGCGTATAGATAACGTTGTAATAAAAAATCTAGATATTCGTAAAAGCGTGTGCATAAAGAATAGTGAAAATAGCACTGGTCACAAAAACCCTCTGCCTCCGTCTGAAATTATAGTTAAAATAGACAGTAAGCTCTGTTATCGTAGTATTTACCTGGTTTATTTATCTTTAATATAAGCTGGGGATTTCCACTTTTATTCGGTATATCTCGGTCATTTCGGTCCGTGAAATATACTAATTAATTCTGGGTTAGAAATCAGCACTTAATTAGTAATTTTTTTGCAGTGCATGTGAGAGATGTATAATGTCCTTCTGTTGTTTGTTCGCTTTCCCACAATTAGACCATTACTTGGGTTACAAGTCAACGCCAGTCCATTTACATACTTTTATTGTAATACCAAATTCAGTACGCACAATGTATATGTAATTACACAGCATCGCGTCTTCAGCGTTAACACAGCCTGTGTTTTCATTTCAGTAACACTCTAATATTTCACGTTCAAGCTTTTAGCTGATTAGGCTAATTCACACCCAATCGTGCTATGGTCCAGATAGGATTAGCGGATAGCATTGTCAAAGATTTCAAATAGCTTCTGTCTTCTTCAACGAGTATTCTTCATTTTGGACTATTACATTCTGTTTCTGCAGACAGCTGTTGGATTCATTTATTTATGCTGGTGTTATCTTACGCTCACTCAAATATTATGAACATTTTTGATGTATTGCAAGTTCTCTTTCTATCAAGGTAACATTAGGCTCATTCCCATTTGTCAAGGTAGCACACTATTTCTACTTTAACATTGAATCTATTTCCTTAATATACCTTTTTTACCATTATTTCATTCAATGTTATAATTAATCGCAACATCCGTGTTACCTCTAATATTGTTTCTTATATCTGGTCCTTTCTAACCGCGCACCTATGCTCTCGCCCGATTAAAATTACAGATGAGAGTCACTGGTACTCTTATTGTTTGCTGGTTCGGCTGACCACTGGGGATACGTTTTCAAGCTCGCCCCATCGCTAGTTGATCGTTTCCTTGGCTGCCACTGCAAGCTCAACTTACCCTGGCTGTGTTACCATTACCCGATGCCCGGTAGGTTTCTCCACTCGCACTCTATTGAGTTTCACGCTAAGGCTACTAAAAAAAGACAGAGCTTTGTCTTCTTGTATTCGTCCGCCCTTCCCTAATCCTACTGTATCTTTGTCTCCGTGCGTTGCATTGGAAATTTCTCTCCCCAAACGGCTTACTTTTTATAAACCAGACATGTTTTTTGCATGCACGTTTGTCAGGGTTTGCAAATTGAAAACGGTCGTACCTGTGCGGATGCTGTATGAAATGCAATTTCATCTATACAGTATGCATTCGTGTTTATTCCTTTAATCAGAAGCGGTTACAAATTATATTTTCTGTACCCTTTTGCGTTTCTTGCTTTTATGAACGTGTTCTATGTTTATTATTTTCTTCATGGTTAACCATAATTTTTTCAGTATTTTCCTGGTGTTGTCTACCTAAAGACTTATATTCCCATATTCAAAATATTTGTGAACAGGCTCACGAATATATATATATTTAACTAAGGGGTATGCGCTAGCATGTGTCGATTAGTGAAGAGTGAAAAATCAAGATGTTAATACAGAGCAATTTCTTTGACAGTAATAATATTAGTAATACAATACTATTAATAAAGTTCTCGAAATGATTGTGTTTATCATTGTTTTAATGATGTAATAAAAAAAGATAATATTTTGGAGGGTTCAGAATAGTTCAAGGGAATGTGGACGCTCACCACAGTGAAGCATCCGACAAACTTGCTTTTCTGATCAAGCTTACGTTTAACGTAGCTTCATTGAGGTTAGAGTTTATCAGGCAAACGGATAGCTCGAACAATAAAGAAACGCAAGTCCTTTGTGTTTTTCTCATTTGAAAAACTAGCCTCAGGCGGCAAGTTGTAATAGCAATTGCCTGCCCTTATCCTCATGTCGTTGCGGAAGCGCCCGAGTCGAATTGTTGCAGTGAACGTGCAAATGCCCGCACACGTGCGCCTCGAGAAGTAATCGTCGTGTTGTGCGTGTGTTTTGTTGACGTGTGTAATCCTGTAATCTTCGAGTATGTCTGAGCTTAGACGTCAAGCGACCGCTTGAGATAAAACACCCCGCCTTTCTATAAGTATGCCGTTGTTTTAGAATAAAACGAAGCTTCTGCCAACGTTGTCTGTGACGGTTTCGTTACAGGATTCCCAGAACAACGTAAACAAAAGTTGCAACTAGCGTATATATATATATATATATATATATATATATATAT
>MNPL01005921.1:15602-31556 GCA_002081605.1 Tropilaelaps mercedesae
CAAATGTTGGCTGATGGTCAGGCCTAAAAATATTTTTAAATCGCGATAGATCGACTTGCTACTGGTTAAAGCATGGACTAATTAAGAAAACGAGCCGAGTAAATTTCAAATCGATTTTCAACTGAAACCGCACCATGCGAGGAGAATATGGTGCCATACATTCTACAACAGCATATACTCTACTATTGTAAATAATGTTACGGCCCTTAATTGCCGTTCTAAATAAAATTTAACCGCTTGTTTTACTTCCTTTAACGAGCGTGCAGAGGTGGTCATGCTAATGAATGTAAATTGCCGCAATTTACGACCAGCAATGCAAAACGCGGAGGTTGGGGCGGTTGCAAAACCAACGACTTCCATAAGAAACGTGGCGTAAACATCGGCAAAAAGGTAAACCTACGCTCGCGGCAGTTTGCCACTGCCCTTGTTCGTGACTCGGAGCAATGTTAGTGTTTACCAAGGCTAAATAAACAAAAATTGTGAATACGGGACGCCTGAGGGGAAAAACTTATTCACTCCCCTAGACGGCATCTGCAACGTAATATTACTAGCGTGAAACGACAGTAGAGTAGAACAATCGAGCTACTCTTAGAACAAAAAGCTAGCTAACAGCAGAATAATAATTTTATGAATGCTGCGCGCGTCCGATACCTGAAGTGGCTCTCAGAAGGCTTTCTTTCGATGATTTTTTTAAGGCTGTCCCGCTGGTTTGTTGTACATGTGGATGGAGAAATAATTCTCTCATCTGTAGCAGAATGCGAGTTCATTTCTATTCCGTCTACCGAAAACTGATGAGAAAAGACCTCTTGCCGACAAATATACAGGTTATGGTCTAGATGGAAAATATTTAAGGTGTGCATATGCTAGAGCATGTAAGCGGGTACCTAGCCCCTGCTGTAAGGCCACCGATCCACAACGAAAACCAAATTAGTGAAGACACAACTATGTATAACAGCACAGGCCACGAGTTAAACTCGCTCGTGGCCTGTGCTCGGAGATTTTTCCAGGGAAAGAAGCCCTCAGCTTACAACCGAATAAAGCCGTATAGTGAAATCTCCATGTACGGAACAGCTGGACAAGGTCAGTTTTCACTTTTTTCCGAAAATGAAAATGAAAGAAAAACCTTGACCAACCCCCAGGAACCTACGAGCTCGATAAGGCCAGAGGTCCTACATGTTGGCATTTATCGCGAGGTTTCGCATGAGTGCGACACGTTTGCATTACGACATTGAAGACTAGAGGTGGTGGGTGCCGCCTCTCCCAGTGAGTGCACTGACGAACTAAAAAGCTCGCAAGTTCGGAGCAATTGTGGGACTACTCTGTTGCGTTGGGCTGGAATGTGCGCTCAAGACTGTTCCTGACATTTTATTATTCGCGCAAAGGAGAATCCGAATGAGTAGAGTCTAGCAAAGCGTGATCTTTGTAGTCGATTTTACATTAATAATAATAATAATAATAATAATAATAATAATAATAATAATAATAATAATAATAATAATAATAAAAGCGAAAAATACGGGTAAATCTAGGGGGAAATTTGGTTTGGGTAACAACAAACCCAAAAACTTAAATTTTACAAAGTAGCTGCCTAAGAGTAACTGGAGAGAGGTTGTTATGCTTGTCACATCCTTTCGGTTAAGTCTATCCGAATACGAACCGGATGTCGGAATTGTCTCATTACATTACCGTTTGTTGCCGCATAATTTGCATCAGCGCTTGCTAGATTCGTGGAGAACCCCTGCCATCATCCCCTTTGTGTTGAAATCAGAATGAAATGCCCTTGGAGCTCCGCTGGGAACAGCGACCTTGGAGCCAGTGCCTTCGAACGCGAATCTCTAACGAGGCCCAAGGGACAGGCTATACTCTGATTTTGAGAGATTTACAAGTTTCGCCTTGTACAAGCTGTGCTGCAAAATTCAATAATGTGAAGCAGAAGCATATCAAAATGACATACCTCGAACGTTCCGCCTCATCAAGTGTAGAAACTCCGCGACCCGATCTGGCTATATTGCGATTTTTTAACATCTAGGGATAATATATAGCATACCCTCGCAATATAATGCGTACGCTTTCAATGAATGTCCATAATCATTTTTACGAATCTGTGCCAGATCACGATAATAGTGACAGTACGGCTAGACACTAGCCATAACATTAATTAACAATTAATAACCAAGTGTCAATGGAATATTTTCGAAATTCATGAGAAGGTCCGATGCACCGCCTAAATAAACCATATTGGCAAAAATCGCGTGATCGACATTTCTTCTCGTTTTCGGATTAAGAAGTTAGCTTTGTTGTATGTCACCCTAATCGGTCTTCAATAAATTGCTTTTACAATTTGACCTGGGCCTAAGGCAGATCAAAACGTGTTTCTCGCGTCACCGACATCGGCGCGACTCGAATCAGCAGCAAATCAGCCAGCCCCTCGACTTCCACAAAAAAATGCGCGTACGTGAGAAAGCTTCAAGGAGGGAGAAACAAGTGGCTGGTGTAAGACGAAGGTAGAAGCGAAGAGGAACTGTCCAATACCAGGAAGGTTGCAAAGAGCAAAAAAGGCTCTGTCATTTATAATATAAAAGCCGGCATTGCCCGCTGTCGAGGATAACGCGTCGGCGTCGAAAAGCTGGACAATGTCACTGGGCTTTGCCAGTGAGATAAGAGATTTTTAATAACATTTCTACGCCGGCGGGGTCGGTGGGCTTTCGTCTGTCAATCCCGAGGTCGTAGTTTCGGATCGTCAAGAACATAATAATTTAAAAAATTGAGCCGGAAGTACCCTCATTCGACGAGCATGTGTATTAAAAGTAGCCTCTATATATATATATATATATATTAAAGGGAATAATAGTGGAGTATAGCATACACCTGTTGATCGCCGTGCTGATGAATTGGGACTCTGCGCCGGTTCGATGTCCAATTAATTAACCACCATAATGCAAATAATTGGCCTAGCGCAATAGCTATCGTCGCCTATCGTTGTGGCATTACCTACTATGTTAGAAATATATGAAGCGTGTTGGTGTGCTATTATAAAACTGCCAAATTTTAGACGGAGATAGTTAAATTATCATCAGAACTGTCAAAATAATAGCACCAAGTGCATATTCAACTTTTGCTTTTCGGGTACGGGCTTCGGGGAATCAAAAAAAGAAAAAAAGAAGAAAAAATTCGCAGAGAGATCAACTGCGCAAAAGCCCCAACAAAATGGCGGATGTCACCAAATTGTGACACTAAAAAACCCGATGTGTCATACACGTCGTACACATGTGTATGTGTGCATGACGATGCAATTGATACTTCGATAACCAATAAGAAAAAAACTAGCATCAATAGATCTTTGCCACCGTATATTTAAGACAATTTCATTCATTTTGAGTTGGCTTACAACTTCCCGCGTTTTGCCGTTCAAACGGAAATATGTTGATATCATATATAAAAAACGTAAAACTTCTATTTCGACCGCTACAACTCCCAAGACGTTGCACAGTCAACTGCGGAAAATCGGGGCAAGGTTTAATGTACGTGTATAGCGAAGACTTGTTAATTAAATACATACATTATTGAGTACCTGCCAAATATCAATACTAGTAGTAATAGGAATACATTTTAGTAAGCTTGTCTTCGAAAATGGTTATCCGAATTTCGTATGCTCCAATCCATACTAGTATAACTTGATCCTTTCCTCATTAAGCCAGTGTGCCAGGAATTCATTACACATACACACACACAGAACTGTATACAGTTATGTGAAACAACAGTAGACACATCTCCTGGCCAAAAGATTGTGCGCAAGTTAGCGAGTATCCTCTTTTGTTACTAGGACAACCTTTAGCAGGACACGAAAATTCAGCACTAAAATGACAAGGTCAGTTAAATATTGGCAGTAATAAGAATGTTCTCGGTCTAGCCATGTGTTTTACTCACCGAACGGTTTTCTGTGTCCGAGATTTTGCGGCCTGTGCGCTGGAACGAACAAAACCAGTGTTCGATAGTTTTACGTGAGCGCCGAGGCGTGGAAGTTTAGAGGAGTTTCACTGAAACCCGTTCGATAGGAAACTGCGGAACCACGAGACGGTAGGCCGCCACGACGGCCGCCTAACTAGACTACCTCAATGAGATTTGTTTTCCACCAAGTTGTCCATTTTCCGACAGCCGAAATAGGGTCACTAAATGGCGAGGTGCGCCAAAGCGGAACGCTCGATGCCGAAGTTAAATCGAAGCGATACAAAACAGTAAAGGCTACGCGGATAGACGCATGACGGAAAATAAGGAAAAGCGAAAACCGCAAACCCGTCGATGGTGGCCTAGTGTAGCTGCGCTCGAATGGCGGCGCAGCGCAATTGGAAATCGATGTGAAAACTACGTATTCATGATGCGGACATCAACGTTAACCTCAACAGACTTGTGAAAACCGATTGAGTGCCCTGAGTGGATAATGATCGGAAAGGTCTCTTTCGGTCAAACGAGGAGTCGGACAACAAACACACTCAGATATTTATCTAGTACAGAGGTAACCTTAGTTATGTTACGATGAGCACTTACGTAAACCGATAGCGAACTGTAAGTTTGATAACGTCTGCAAGGTATTATCGTCTGCAGTGTTGTGGTAGAAAAAACTAGATTGTTGTACTCAGGCAATCGTCGGCAAAAAAACAGCTGGTATTTATAAGAAAATTCGTTGGACAAGAGGTCCGCTTTTTGGGTATTTAGAGAGTCTCGATCCCGCGGACCAGATTCCTATTGTTATTATTTTTATTATTATTATTATTATTATTATGAAACGAGTAAGAGGTTCGCATGACAGCAGTTCGTTTACAACCATTATTTGAAATCATTCGCGTCATGTTATTGTAGAGGACGGAGGGCTCAAATAACTAACAAGAAATTTTCTACCTTTCCTCGCTGCGGAAGCTCGCAGCTTGGTCAGTCGCGTTTTTCCATGACACTGTAGCGGCAAATAACCCACTTCGCCATCTCGACTGTCGCGTCGTCGGTGGAATCTAAAGCAATGCGCGAGAACGGCTTATCCTCGATTCGAAACGGACTTGCCATAGAGGTTGAACGCGGTTGTTCGTCGGCTTGTTGACCGACCTATTGCCATCGCCACAAAATTTGCCGTTCAATGCTAGCGGAAGTAAACAACAGAATCGTATGCGTACTCAGCCAAGCTTCCATCGGTTTATTCCTCCATTGTCCCTTCGCAGCAACCTGAAATTAACGTGATGAAACAGACAAAATATGCAACATGGTCCCGTCGCCGTACCTTTCGTTGTCTTTTATTGGTAAACAGTTCACGCAAAGTTGTTCCGTTCGCCCGCTCACAAATGGCTGTATTGATTAGCATATAAAAGTCAAATTCATTTTTCGTACAGTTTTTTCACAATCACATGTTATATGCCTCTGGTACAAGAGAGCTGGCTGGCTATTAGCTTCGGGGTCGCATCCTGCCATTGTCCGCTAAGACGAATCACCTTTGTTCATTGCATTGCATGCATTCCGAGCAGTCCGGTGAAGTCCCGCCACTCCTAAAACATCACCGGCAAGAGCAATAAGGCCATTGGGCTGGGGTTGCAGTCGGCGTTCGTGCTGAACCGACGGCGGAAATCAGAGACGGGGCAGAAAATGCCGGACGATAGCCAACGTCACAATCACTACGGCCAGTGCTATCATCATGTAGAGGTCCCAGTCCTCGCCTAAAATACTGAGCACACCCGATTCAATCCACCGTAGATTTAACAAGTTTCGGAGCCTCTCGAGGACGTACATTTTGAACAGGGCCAGATGGACGGGCACCTGTAAACATGGGAGGAGGCCATTGTCAGAAGTGATATTTCTTCATAGACCAACACTAATATGTTCATGCTGATGAATCTTTCTTCAGCTTCGTCTCTGACTTGTTAATGACGAATTAACGGGAAAAACTGTCAAAAGCGATTTGGTGAGAAGCACCAAAAAATATTGACGCATTGCATGCCAAGGCTAGCTAAAATTCGAATCACACCAAATTATCATTATAAGGTTCGATATTGATCATTTTGACGAGGTCTTACAGCGTAGATATATTGAAGTACATATTCTAAAAAGAAATTTGTATTATACACTCTATTCTAAGTGAACAAATCAGAATTACTCTTCAGCGTCTTCAAGTCTAGGTTTGTTTCGGGGCAGTGTAATTGCAGGAAGTTGTCTAGCCATGAACATACGTGCTGTAATTTCGTCTCTGTAATATTGGTTGGAAAGCACGCGTTCAATCGATTTCAGCCAAATACGATACCTACTTGTCAGCGCATGCTAATAAGCAGATACAGATCGCGTTCAGCTGGGCTCGAAGCTTGAGAATTTCTAACTGTGCGTCTCCAAACGGCGTTACCTAGGCCCCTCCTTTACTAACATTTCTCAGGATGTCAAACGAGCTTAGGAGAACTTCCCAACGACTGACCTGCGCGTCCTCCGAGACGGTTGCAGCGAGGTGGTAGTATCGTCTAGCGAGATGTAGGTCCTGCGCGACCCCTTGCCCGTACTCGTGCATGACCCCCAAATTAAACAGGGCCTGCGCCGACGGCCGGAAGTGATCCTCGCCAGCATCCCGGTAGTATTGGACGGCTAGGCCGTGGTCGACTTTCATGCCCAATCCGTAGAAATAGGCGTCTCCCAATTTCAAGCGAGCAGACGCCGATCCTTGGCTTGCTGCCATCTGCCAGAAACGAAGGGCGAGTGCCAACGACACGTTATCGCTGAAGAGGTTCGGTTTGCTGTAGAATAGCACATGGGCCGCGTTGCTCTGCGCTACTTCGCTGCCGATTTCAGCGAGGAACATGTACCGAACGACCGCCTCACTCTTGCGGCCGTCCGCGTGTGCTTGGTAAGCGTCGCTCAACTGTGAACTCCACGAACCTCTCTCCGCAACCTCCTGGAGTGAAAATTGGCATACACTAAGAACGGAAACCGATCCGGACATAGAGGCTCATGGACACTTAGAGGGAGACAGAGAGAGAAAGACCTAGAAATCGCAAACGACAAACATCTACAAGAAACACGTCCTAACCATCCAAAAGCGGTAGTTGCGTGTTCATTGTAGGTGCTCGGACATACATTGTGATACTCCGGAGGCGGCACCTCGGACATAAGATACCCAGGGTATACTAGTGTCCTTGTGTATGGCACGACGTGCACACACCCCCCAAAAACAAGCACGGCCAAAAAGAATCGCGAACTTAATGCACAGGAAAGCCGATTGTCCTGGCTCAAGCCCGCGTCGTGAGACACAAGGTCCCTTTGCAGTCTAACGAAATCAACATAGTTCTCCTTGACGTTAGTTGGACACTCATGTTTTTCAGTAGAAACCGGAAGACCGCAACAAATTCCGTCGATTTCTACCTTCTCGTCAAGCTGAAGATCTAATTCTTGTCAGAGACGCAAACAAATAGATTGCTAAATATAGGTAGACTGCGTTTGTAGTAGTGAAGAAAAGGTCACCTTTAGAAGGTCAACGGCGTTGCGGCAGTTCCTCACGACGCCGGTTCCCTGTCCGTTCATTAAACCGAGATAGTAGAATGCACTCGTATGACCTTGCATCAACGCCTGCTGGAAGTACTTGAACGCGATAGGGTAGTTCTTCTCGACGCCGAGCCCGAAGTAGAACATGTTGCCGAGCTCGACGTGCGCCTCAATGAAGCCCTGATCGGCGGCCATTTTCAGCAGACGAAGTGCCTGCGCGTAATCCACCGGGACGCCACTGCCTAGGCGATACATTTTGGCTAGGCCCGTTTGTCCGAAGGCGTTCCCCTTCTCGGCGGCCATCGAGAAATACTTGAGTGCCGTCTCGTTCGACTGGGCTACCGCTTGACTCCCCTCGAAGTACATCTTGCCGAGCAGCGCCATCGCATTGCTGTCCCCGGCTCCCGTTGCCCGCGTGAGATACCGAAAGGCACGCATGTGATCTGGTGGCACGTTCCGTCCTCCCTGGAACAGCAGCTGGCCTAGGCCGACCTGGGCCTTCACATCGCCCTTGTCCGCGAGGAACTGGTAGTACTGCAACAAGTCTCGATCCAGATGGTTGGATTTTGGGTTCGACGGATCGTCGAACTCGTCGGTAAGCCGGATTTTCTCTGGGGGAAGCGCGGGCTTCGAGAGGCGCACCCGCTCTTTCTCCACAAGCGCGGCCACCCGCCTGTAAAGGTCGAGTGCTGTCTCGCAATTCTTCGCTACACCTCGTCCCGTGAAGTAGCGATACGCTAGAGCCATCTGAGCCTTCGCATTGTCGCCGATAGCGGCGAACGAGTAGTGCAAAAACGCCCTCGCGTGAGATTGCTCTAACCCGCCGAGTCCGAACGAGTACATGAAGCCGAGATAGAAATGACCCTCGGAGTCGCCTTCATCCGCCAGTTGTCTGAGCGTGTGGAGTGCCGCTACGCTCTGCGGATGCACAAACAACTGACGCAGGGCAAAATTCAGGTTCTGTTTGCGGAGAGCCTTAATTCTCGCTTCCTCTAAGGTGAAGGTGCCGGCGTACAACTTCCTGCCGTAGGGCTTCCGCGACTTGATGAGCGACGGCGTGTGTCGTATACCTTTGACAAAGGAAGTGGTCACATAAGCAACCAGCAATGTGGCCACAAGGCTGTGCCAGATCGTGTTACTCTGTCGTGCAGTGTTCGCCATGGAAAATCTTGGAGAGGTTTGGGGTCGACCCAGGTGTTCGATTTTGCTTCTCGTCACTCTATGATGCCACCAGCAGGCTGCCCTCTAACTATGATATGTAAACACTGGCTTGTGGTCGTGCACACACAGCTCTGCACTGGTTATGTACTGGATTTTCGGCGATGGTTTAACTGCATTGTTAGGTTACTGGCAGAGGAATGCTCGACGATACATTATCCCTTTACATCGTCATCATCGGATATCAAACACGCGGCGTTTACATATCTGAAATTCGTAAACATGCATGTTTCCGCAGACCTGCCATTGACAGGTGATCTCTTGCCGATTCCCGCTATTGAGAATGCATTCATGCTTGGAAAGCGTACCGCGTTTGCGAGAAGTGACGCTGTGAACAGCGGGTTCGCTCGGCATCTGCTCGGAGCTTGAAAAGGAATTGTTCCCGGACATTTTTCACGTAGGATGTCGTACACTTGGGTCTGACAGCAGCTCGAAGAAGCTCGCAAGCGTCAGGTAGTGATTCAATTCGAATTGAAACGTATATCAGCGGATAACAATGTGCTCATTCGTTTTTGAATATTGAAAACGCTCGCAGTGAAGGCACCCAGATGAGGGGATGTTTTGAGAGATAAAATATATAACTGCATGCTTTCACCGCGCGCCAGCATCGATTCAATCGCTGTTGATCTGGCGGATCAGGTAACAGCGCTCGCTGACAAGCTCAACTCATTCGGTGACGTGTAATAGCACCACATATGAACGCATTTTGCTGGTTTTATCCATGTCACACACATCCTTCTCGACATAATGAAGCCGAAAAGCTTCATCTGAAGTTTCAATGAGCGGTACGTCTAGCATTCAGGTTGGGAAGTAGGCGGTATTGCGTATTTGCACGCTAAATAGAAAACAACTTGGCTCATTCCAAGAGGTAATTTAACTGTAACCTCATGAATAAGCAGCGCGGCGATTCCTTTTGCATTAATTAATAGCCCTCACTGGGTTTTCTACGGTATAACACGTATTTACCATTGTGTGCTACCTTTACAGATTCGTATCCCTAGAATTCAGTGACTGGGCCATCTTGCCAATGCTACCTTGGTAGGGCTTCGACTAGCATCTATTCTACAGCGGCTATTTAATGCTGTGTCGCTCTATTGTCCGTTTCAAAACAGTGTTATTTCATGTCATCAGAGGCCCGTCTCCGTGTGATCTAATCTCGCAAGCTGTCGCAAGAGTTGACCATCTGCCACCACTTAACGTCTTCGGTAGCGTTTTTCGCATTACCCCGTAAGACGGATCATCCCATTGTAAATGTAAACGTGCAACGATGGAGATCGAACCGTGCGTGCACCTACGTGTCTCCTTCAGTCACCTCGAGGCGCACGCGAATGCATCAGGCTACCGGGCTTCACTAACTTTGCAAGCTCATCTCGCGGTTTAACGCTTAGTTGCCGTTACTTCCGGCTGATGTCGACCTCCTTCATGTCGTCAATGTGAGCTGGCTCGCAGGCCAGATGAAGCGTAGCTAACAGGCACATTTTATTAGACAGTTCTAATGACCCTCTGAAACGTCACGTGTGATGCTTTCATCTTAGTTACTGTAAAACAACGAGACGAAAACGTCCATAAGCGTTGTTTTGTTTGTTATTGTTATCGCATGTACTTGGGTGAATGTTCAAAAAAGCAGATTGCGGAATATTGAAAATTCTCGTCAATACAATAAAATTTTCTATCGACTCAGGATGCATGATTGTAACGCAACATTCGCATTAAACAAAATGCTTCATCGTACTAAATGAAAATTTCGCTTTTAGCAGAACGATAGCTAAATAAAATACGCGAACCCCAGATCTAGTGATCCATCTATCCGCGGAGCTGAGCAGTCGGCCCGAACAATTGGACCCTCAGTGAATCGGTGAATAGCGAGCGTTGCCGTATATAATTAATAAGACTTGAAGATCATCCTATAAAAATAATCACATAAACTCCTAATCTTGAAATAACTATAATTAAAATTAATTCATATGCTCTTACCATTTTTCATCTATATTTTAAAGAGATTAAAAATCAAAGTATCATTATTAAAATTAATGATATTACAGGTATTAAATAAAAACTAATCTTATTAATAAAATAAAAATTTATAAACTCTTTCGTAATTAATTTTAATGCATCAGCAAAAAGTTGCAATAAACCCATTAATCCCACTTTATTTGGTCCTTTACGCTTTGGAATATATTTTAAAATTTTTCGTTCAATTAAAGTTAAAAAGCTACTCTTAACAAAACACAAATAACTATAAAAACTTTAATAAAAAAAAACTCAATACTATCTAATTTTATAAAATTATAATTAAATTCTAAATTTAATGCATCAGTAGATTTTCATTGGCCTGTACATCGACACAGTAGGCCGCCATCAACATTAGTAAAGTGCAAGCCCTTAGTGAAACGATGCTTCATGCAACCAACGACAAAACTGGATATGTAGGAGAAATTTTTTGGGCGCGTAGCCCCTCGGTGACGTGGATGTTCACTGGCTTTTGCGATCCTGCGACCCAACGACCTCTCCTTGCACATTTTCAGTTGTGCGAGTGTTATACGCACGAACCCGATAGAAGAGTACACTTGTTTGTTACACGATAACCTTAGACGATAACCTTCTTACACGATAACACTTCTCCGGTTTTTTAACGTCGTCGAATCAGGCCAAATCTGCCAAAGGCGCACTACCTAGTAGGCCTTGGCAATCTGAAGATGCTGACAACTGACACAACAGTGGAAAGGGACATTGAAAAGGAGAAGGCTGTCCTAATTATATATTTGTCTAATAATTACCCGGTACAGCTTTGCAATGATCGTTGAGCTGCTATTACATCGGGCTTACAGGAAGTCTCTTGCGGGGCAGAAAAACGAAGCCTCGGCCGCCGCAATGGAGACAACGGACTCAATCTGGAGTCGCGCGCGCAACCTTCTAGCGTGTCAACAAGCAGCCAATCATAAAGTAATGTTACCACAGGCTCGCGTCTCTCCTCGTAACTAGGCCCCCTTTCGTTTCAAAGCTCTGCGATAAGAATGCATTCGTCAATGCCATCGCTCAACCGCCTGGACGACTTCACTACTCATCACTAGCCATCGGAGAAACTTGGTGGCGGGAATTGAAGACGTTTGGAACGGAACTAGTTAAGCAAGTTATTTCGTCGTAAGCCAGCCATAGGCTCCTGTGGCGTGACACCTTGAAATAATACGTGAGGCGTCGTCTTCCGGTTCGATCCTGAAATGTCTTTTTTTTCTTGTCTCACTTGCATTAGGCATGTACTTCTCATTTCTCGAGGTCTGATTTCTTGGTGTGGTTCCTTCCACGTAACCACGTGTGTCCATTTGGCTTGAAGCCTCTTTTCGCCAATCTAAGGTTGTGTCCAGCTGAAGGACATAATTGGCCATCGTTACTTTGCTTTAAGCAATTTCGTACGACATAACTAGTTTGATTACTTGGACAACGTTACACAAAGAAAACGTTAGAGGAGGATTGTACCGCTCGATGAAAATAAAACTGGCCTGTAATTGGCAACATATATGCGTTGCTGCGTGTTTTCAAGTTCGAGACCTTCCGGTGAGAAGTTCACTAATATACTGAAAAAAGTATCAGTAAAACCACATTCGGGTAAGTAATTGCAGGCAGCTATGAAGATATAACTTACATTATTACATCGAGCTCCTTTGTTTAGCTCAGCGAAATTCGTATGTTCCCATCTACTAATGGAAACGAACAGCTGGAGATGCCCCCAAAGTGCAAAGCAATCCGTCCCAAGCTGCAGCGTCCGAACAATCTATATGTCGCCTGTTTATTGTTGTCCCTTGCCCACTAAACATTTTAACTAGGCGCTTAAATAACGACTTTATGCCGTGTTGTACCGCAGATCGAAGAAAAAACGCTGATTCTGCTTGACTCATTCTGTCGGAGGTACATTAACTTGCAAATCGAACGGAGCCTACGAGAACAATACACGCGAAAACAGGTTACTGGCGTTCGGAGATCGCTGAAGGTATTCAGCTACATGTCTTTCTTCATAGTATTGTGTCTTGGCATTTCTTCATACGCCTGCCTCAAGAAAGAGCACAATCCCGTCACGCGGAAAATATGGCGGCCAATTCAACTTTTCAACAACTCATTATTTGATTTAATTAAACAAAAAGTTCAGCTTTTTGATTTCTATATGTTTTTCTATTGTTCGCTCGGGTTATCCACGAAACGACAGGAATCACTCTCTATGAACTTCGCAAGCCATTAAAAAATCTCTACTTTCTTATGAACATAATTGCCTTAGTAGAAAGTCAACGAGCGTTGGTTGGTATGTATTGCGTCTATTTGAAAGCGTTTGGGAGAAACCTTCAAAAGCCTGTCCCATTTCTTCCATTAACGTATAGCAAACAATTCTGGAACATCTGGACTAAAGTTTGGGGTTCAATTTTTTGCTACGATAAAATACTTAAGATTTCTCGAGAACTGCTTTAGATTCCGTTCACTTTAGTCGCGTTTTCATTTCCCCACTTTGCATAATAACCTCTAGTCAACGACGTCCAGAACGGGCGACGTACGATAGGAAAGTCCAAGTTCCTCAAGTTTGGTAATTAATTAATCATTGAAGTCAATTATTAATCACACACGAAGGGCGTCATTTACCAGGGAATAATTTCACGAAGAATCATATTCTTGTTAGGTTCTCGTTCGCCCCATCGAGATTCACGACAACAATAAACGGTCAGACATTTTTCGTATAGCAATCTCGAGCAGATTTAAGTTTAATAAACAGATTGATCGATTTGTCCATATATCTCTACGGACATCACCGAGCTGGCAGCCGCATTTATTGACAAAAATATTTTTAGTTCGCCATACTTCACCGCAACTCAATCTGCTCGTGTCTGTGCTCTGTGTCTGTCGCGCAAGCTGTATGAAGAACTAATCTTGATCATGGAACGGTTGCTGGCGTACGCCGAGATGCTGTCGTATAGCGCGAAACTCGTGATTCGATGGTCTTCCGTTATCGATCTGGTTCAATCCACGGCGGTTAAGCTGGAAAAGCGCACGATGGAGTATTTGTGCGCTCACGAAGGAATATCCCAAGTGCCACAGATGAACTCCTTCATCATGAGCAGATTGCTTGGTTGGTGCGTGGTGCTGGGTCATTGCCGCAACAAATAAATGGCTATATTACAACACTAAATCCATAATACCTTGAACGCCTTAAGCCCTCGTCGGCCTCACTAGGTTTCACTTGTTTCAGAAACTTTTTCACCGGAAAACATATTCGCCCTGCGGTTATCGTTTGATTACCGCGCGGAAATGTTTGTCCAGGTTGAAGCAGACAACCACATCAAATTTGACCGTTCGCATGTTCTCATCCGAGTTTCTTACAGCTTGTTCCACTCTGTCGGGTGTCGGCGGATTCAGGGTCGTCTTCAAGGCGACATTCGGCTTGTGCGCCGTCACGTTGAAGTTTGTCGCCAACGAGAAGACGCCGAGTAAAAGCGTGGTTTCGATGGATTGCATGGTCGCGTCAATGGTGAATCATCCACGCATTGTCCTGTAGTAATTATGCCTGGTTTGTAGCAGCTTTAGCCAGGCGGCTTGGCGCATTTGCGAGCGACCTCCCACCGTAAGAGGCAAGGAGTACGCCGGCTCGATTCCCGCCGTAACACATTTACATTTACTGAAGCCGTCCTACGAAGAAATAAAAAACTTTACCGTGGACGTTAAATACCAGCTGACAGCCACTCCTGGGGAAAGTGACCTTATACACACATGGGTCACACATGGGCCTACATGGGTTCGTAAGTAACTGCGTAGAAAGCGACGAGGTTGCTGTGCACGCGTAACTGGTGGACAGTTCGAGAGGGGAGCTGAGTTGAACACGATTCGTTTCGAAGAGTATGCAGGCCTATTAGAATCTGTCACGCCTAATATGACTTAACCATGTAACAACTCTAATCAAACCTAACTTAACAAAACTAACCGATGACATGTTGGTCCAACCGGATACATTCGTTTCGTCGGGTAGACTAGGGTGAGTTCGACTACCGCAGGAATCATTCCCTAGGTAATGTTTCTTTACGTAACCTCTTCCTACATTTTACTGAGGGAGTTGCGGAGGAGATTACATCCCTATCGATTGCATAGTGGTGCTTTCTCATTGTCGTTTCGGACTGTCCTAGCCAATCAACGTCTTGCCATGCGATGTTCTTGAATATTTTGCAGCCCTCGTTGCGTATACACTATCACAACGGGCCACCACAATATCAACATATGCTGTTTAACAGCGTGATAACGGGGCCGAACATTCAGGTACTATAACTGTTTCCTGACGAATTATGTAACTGCGACATGTATGGGGTATATTTGCGGGCTCAACTTAAAGAAAATCCGCAAGACCGTTCCCTGCTTTCCGGAGAAAGTGTCCATTATATTGATCACACAGCTAGGACTAGCGGTTCAACATTTACATCTCAAAGGCTTCCTCCACCGAGATATTAAGGTAGTATTGCATAGTCTCCGAGTAAGAAGTGACAAAAATGGGTTTCTTAGAAATAAATGGTAGTTTTTGGTCTTTATGGTTCGTATGTGTGAGTTATGCCCAGAAAACAGGCGAAGAACAACAGTAAAGGTTGACATGTCGCATCATAGCCTTTTTGCCATAAGAAAAACATACGCCTAGATTCTTAACTACCTAATGAGCCTAGAATACATAAGGGTGAACTAAAAACTTCGCATAGAACCGAATGCATAGAGTCGCTTGTTGTTTAAACTTTCAATCCTCGTGTTTGTCGAAAAGCTGACGCATTTTTTTGTGTGTGCGTGTGTTTGAAGAGCAATAAAAATGCGCTTTTTTAGCCTTGCATGTGACTTTTTTACAGGTGTGAACGCGAGTGACGATTTCTTAGAAGATGTTTTTCTGAGACTACCTTTAAACTGAAAGCGTAGATAAATTATCGCATACTGGGCTAGGAAACATCTTTCACACAGAACAGTCGCTACATTCGTTAACGTGACAGTCTAGTTAACCGCACGAAGACTTTTGCAGCCCCGATGTGGCATTTCGATGTATGAATGGCTTTCTGAAAGTAATACGTAAAGTAAAAAAAAGCCTTTTTCAAATAAATCGCCATCTACGTTGAAAGGAAGAGCAATGAGAAGAGCTTTATAACCATGAGAAGTTTTTGTTTTCCATACACAAATTAAGTAAGGTCATGAAACGTGGTGATATATATATATATATATATATATATATATATATAT